>JAJONR010003943.1:0-47218 GCA_029582245.1 Solanum etuberosum | reverse complement strand
TATATATACTTGTTTCCTTTTTTTTATAGAAAAAAAAACATTAATTAGCATTTTGAAAAAAAAAAGAAAAAAAGAAAGATCATTTTCATGTCCATATGTTGCAACAAGTCCATTTATTCATTAATTTTTTTTCATTATTAAATAAAATTTGAGTCATTAATTATCAGCTTTTAAAAAAAATAAAAATAAAATATTAAATTCCACCATGTGTTCGGTTACGATCCTTGGTGTGTATTTTTTCTAAAAAAGAGGTCTTGTGTGCGGTTACGCTCCTAGGCCAATCAGTTTTTTTTTTAAAAAACAAAATAGTAACTAACACAAATTTACATTTTTATCCAAAAATTATTTTAGCCAAACATGAGTTAATAAAGCGACTGTGCTAGAACCACGGGACTCGGGGGGAGGGGAAGGGGTGCCTCACACCTTCCCTCTGATCAATAGAATTCCTTACCCAATCTTTATTTTCGTAGACTAAAAATAAAGAGTCTTTTCCTTTTAAATCAGGAATTACCAGGTGACTTGGAACACCTAAAAAATTCAATTCCAAGTGGCGACTCTAAAAAAAAAGTTATTTTTTTCTTTCACTTTTTGTTTTAAAAAAAAAAACCCGTCACATCCTTAACAATTGTAAATGTAGAGGTGTGACATTAGCTTCCGCGGACAATAGACCATGTGAGCTATAACATGGAATACAATGTAACTCCCACATCGATAAAGGAGAGTCTACTTGCCAAGGTATAACTCTATATTATATCATATGCTATATGTGGATCCACTAGCTAGGCCATTTAATGCAATTCTACGGGGGAACATAATTTGGAACTAGAGGTTGCTACTAGAGACTACCCTATATGAGCATCCACCTCAAAGTTCTCTCGGGTTAGGTTAAATTACAACGGAATAGTCATATTCATAAACATATTATCATACATGAAAAAGCACAATTAAGCTTAAAGCAGCATATAGTAGCACCTTAAACCATGTGTGATAAGATCTTTCACTAATCATGATTCCTTAATGTGAGAAAACCTTTCACAATATTTGATGCTCATCTTAAAGCAACCTAGATCATAAAATATTTATTTTCGTAAATCATGCATAATTTTCATGAAAACATCATTCATAGATTCAACCTTCTTCATAAACTCATATCTTTTAGGGTTCACAGTCAAAATCAATAATAATGCATGGGTTTATGTGAAATCAATTGAAAAGCATGTAACTGAGTCAAAACAATCATAATACGATCAAAATCAAATAATTGAATCAGCACAATTAGAATCCATGAAGAATTGCATGAAAACCTAATCAATGTTGATGAAATTGAATGTGGAGGATTGAGAAATTTTGAGGCTCAATGGGTGAATGTAACTCATTGATAAAACCCTACATACCTTGAGTATCAAGACCCAAAATTAATGGTGAAAAAGAGACTTGATTTGAAAACCCTAGCTTCTTCTTCCCTGATCTTGAGAGAGAATTTCTGAAGATAACCTTGGAGGGGATTTGGGGTTTTGAGTGAATGAGAGAGTTGGGGTGATTTTAGGGATAAAAGGGTAGTTATTGGTTTTAAAATTAGGGTCAAAACGACATAGTATAGGTATTAAATGTATATGAAAAACCTCAAATACTCTTAAGAAATAACTGTTGGAGGACTCTACAGTTTGGACCTACGGACCGTACTGGTCAATCGTAGGTCAAGTTACTGGGGTCTAAAAGTTGATCAACTTCCTACGACAACCTTCTACGAACCTTCTAACTTCCTACGGTCCCCATCCATAGACCTCAACAATAACCCAAAATTTCATTAAGTCTGGAAACTTTCTAGAGAACCCATCTACGATTTGTCAAAAGTTCTACGACTCGTCCTTTCCATCCGTAGGTCAAACATCTGAAACTTGAATTTCTAAAAACTCATCCCTAAGCCTACGAATCCCTTCCTAAGTGTCAAAATCAAAATTTTCCATTTTCTTTTGATTTTCCAATTTCTGAGGTGTTACATGAAGCTCAAAATCAAGCCAAAGTAGCTCATGCACCTGAAGATCAACAATTCACCATTGAAGGCTAATAATGGAGGAAAGGGAAGGAAATTTATGAATTTAAACGCATATTAACGAGCCTACAATCGCCCCAAGATATTCCCCAACCAATTTCCCCAACAACTAGTAAATTCCCACATAAATTTGAGTTTCCAAAGACAAAAATTGAATTAAAACTTAAAGGAAATAAGGCTGAAAAACTGATATAACCACCAACGATGTCCATTAAAATGGTGACTTGGCCACTTAAGCGTCCCCGCTAAAGTGGCGTCTTTGCCGCTAAAGTATCTAGGCTCTCGCTGGTGGGCTCCGCTAAAACGACTCACTGGCCGCTTAAGCGCCCACCGTAAGCGACTAGCCTCTTGCTGGCAAGCTCCGCTTAAGCGGCTCCTTGGCCGATAAAATGATGCTAGGGTCGCTAAAGCGGCTAAACCAGTACAGTGCACCAACAAATTTGACAAAGTCCCAATGAACTTCGCTTAGGTTCTTGAAATTGCTTCGAAAATCCATGCACATAAACGAACTATGCTACCCCATACAATTTGATATTTTAGACTCAATGAAGATGTCGAAACTCCCGATGGAGGTCTTCTAAACAAAAAATAGACCCTATACCAAAGTTCCATTTTAGCAAAAATCCATTAGGTAGTTCAAATTGAGCCCGGAAGCCTTCAGACTCGAACCAACGGTCCTGCTAGAGCAAACTCAATGTTCCGAAGTTAACAGAACCATCAGAATTTCACTATGAGGTTGCTTACCAGAAATTTTGACCTAGGTAAACCATTTAAGTTTCAAAATCTCCAAATCATGCAAACTCTCATAAAAACCAAACGAACGACGCTGACTGAACTGTTAGTTCCAACAACTCATAAATAACTTGAGGTCGCTATAGGAAAGCTATAAACATAAAAAATATACAATACATATAAAATAACCTAGAAGGTTATTACAATTTATTAATTTAGAATTTTAAACCCTTGATGAGAATCAAGTTATAGTCCCTAATTTGTTAGGCTCTGTCTTTTGCTTTATTGTTTTGTTAGACTATGTTTGATGATTGTTTTCATTGCTTCACTTTATATCTACAGAAGAGTGCACAAACATGTAACATTCCTAAAAAGGAACATTTTATCATTAAGGGATGTAACATGTTGTTTGTTAAACTAGCTTATAATATTAATGTCAACTTTGTTTAATAAGTATTATCAATATGTTTTTTATTCCTTCACATTGTTTCTTTCAATGAAAATTATTGCAATTTAGAAATAGAACGTCTAGACATATACTTAAATATTTTTGCTTACATTAATATTCATTACTATATTTCATATATTATAGGAGTAACTATTATTCCAACATAAGACCTTCTATCTCTTATAGCTTCAACTTTACATTTGAGGAAAATAGACCTTACCTGAGGTTTTAGATCGTCACTTAGATAACTTTGAGAACAGAGGAGTCCCTATAGCACCTCAATTATCAGAGCATGATTGTGGGCGAATGGAGTTGTTGTCAGATTTCTCCAAGAAGCACAGTTCAGTTTCCTTTTTTATTTTTGTTATTTGTTTTGCTTTTTGTTTTGTTTCCTTTGGGCTTGGCCTTGTTCTCATTTTTGAGTTATAATGAATAAGTCCTTATGGTGAGTTCAATCTTTAAAAAAGAAGAAAAGAAATTGAGAATCTAGAATCTCAACTAACTACTAAATCAAAATCTTTTTCTATGAAGTGAAAATTGATATGTTGTGCCTTAAAACTCCTCATAAGACCAACAACTTTACTAGATCCTTTATAAGGGGTCTATGCATGGACAAGTTGCGCAAGAATTGAAATTAAGTGATGTTAGAAAAGACAGAATCTCAAACATTTATTTTATTTCACTATGGGAAAGTCAGAATTTCAAATAAATTTCAGAAACTTGACTTTTAAAAGATTGACAAATAGGTTCAACACTTCCAACTGACGACTTTCTATAATTACAAGGTTACAAGACAGAGTCTTGACAGTTCAGAAGCACTAATCTAAGTAGGTAACTATCAAGCAGTCTATTACGATTTTCCTAATATAACAATTAAGAATCAAGGACTATACCCTGAAAATAAAATTTAAAAACAAATTAAATGTGACTACTTTAATTAGGAAGAAATAAATTATAAGCTCTCTCTCTCTAATATTAAAGAAGCAATATCTTCTTTCTCAAAAACAAAATCAGAAATATAGCGTTCTTGACAATCAGTCAAAATAAGTAAGAAAGACAGTGCATCTCCTTTCATGGGCAGACTGCTCAAGAACTGAAATTAAGTGGTGTTAAAAAAGACATTTTCCCAACCGTTTATTTCACCGAAATCAACTAGTCAGGAGGTTTAAATGATATGCAACTTAAACAAAGTCAAAAGTTCAACAATTATATCAAATTAAAATAAAATATAAGAAGTTCAACTATATTTTAGGAATTTAACTTGTAAAAAATATTGACAAATAGGCTGAACACTTCAACTCTCAAGTTTCTAGAACAAAAAAACTTAACAGATTAGAAGCACTGATCGTAATTTTTCCTAATAAAAGAATAAATCTTCAAGGACTATTCACTGCAAATAAAAATTAAAGACGGAATGTCATGAGAGGCACTTGTACTTGGTTTTATTTATCACCTAAACCCTTCAACTCACATCTTTATTAACTAAACACATAAAGTTATTAAAACACATTATTTTAAACCCCTTTGATTTTGTGTATCTCTCAATCGCGCTGATGTGGATAACACATCACTATCCATATCAGATATAAATTTCCAAATCATTTTTTCCATTACAAATAATATTTTCTTAAAAGAAATCTCAAACTCATCACCAAAACCCTTTCTTTCTTGATTTCGTTCCATTCTTTCCTCTCTTCCCTTATCTTTCATCTATATTGCTATTTAGATTTTATCTTATCATTCTTTTTTTTCTTTCCTGGTAAATTTATTACATTGAAGAGGAATTAGAGACAAGTACAGCTTTATTATAGTATTTTATTATAAATTTTGCTATTTTAATGGTGGTTAGAAAGTGACTAAAATGGAGAATGAGAGAAAGAATAGAAGGAGATCAGAAAATGGGTCATCATAGAAAAACTCATAAAAAATGCTCTAGATAAAGTTGAGTTCAATTTTGAAAGAGTCAAACATATATTTTTCATAAACCCATTTAAAATCCACATCTCTTTCACAATCAAGAACCTCCTTTTTTTTTTTGCCCTTTCTCTTTTATCCAAATCTAAATAAATATATTTTCTCTAATCATTCTAAAATTCTCAAATGATTGGAAGAATATTAGAAGAGATAGAGGAAGAATCGGGTGTAAGAATAGAAGAAGAAGTGTTTGTGTGTGGTGATGGTGGGGGTCGGGGGGAAACGTGTGTAATCACGCCTTTTATCTGATTCTGAAAAAAAAATGCCGCGTAAGCTTGGTCAACGGTCAAAGAGGCTTATAATAATGTGTTTTAATAACTTTAAGTGTTCAACTGACAAAGTCGTGAGTAGAATCAAGTTACAAACGGAGCCAAGTACAGCGGCCTTCCATGTCATTCCGCCAAAATTAAATGATATTACTCTATCTACGAAGAAATCAACAATATCTTTGTATATAAATAAACTTTGGGTCTTATTTAATCTCAAAAACTAATTCATGAGATGAGGATCATCCAAGACCATACAAGGAGACAAACATCTCATTTCATCCATCAACGTAGAACACTCAACATTCACTGGACATTTGGAGAGTAGAGAATATAACACGGGTCAAGAATTGAATTGGGTCTTGCTCTAATCTCATGTAAAGAGATGAACTTTGGATCTATCTCAAGCCTGAAAACTAGCTGATGAGATGAGAATTGTCCAATATCATATAAAGAGAAAAATATCCCATTTCCTCCACCAATGCGGAACACTTAACAATCTTCGTTTTCCACAGAAAAAAAAACACAATATCCGTTCTTGACAATCAATCAAAATATAACTCAGAAAGACAGATCAACCTTCCTCCCTCCAACTTCACAATGCCCCTCAATCAATCTTCCTGTTCAAGGTCAACGAGTCAAAAGTGCAGAGAGGAGAAACCAATACCGAAAAAGCCTAATGTCGCTTTTCTGTTGAAAATCCAACAATCAAGTAATAAAGGAGGCATAAAGGCGATCAATGAAATTGGGAGACTCCATAGAGAGGATTACTGATATTATGGTTGCATAGTTGCAATTCTGAGTGAGCAATATCTTCTCAATCAGTCACGGAAGCCCCAATCTGTAAAAACTATTTCCACAAATGTGCAAGAGACCTGATAGGCAATTCCAATATATGTTTAAAGAAAAACAAATCAAAGAATAGACTGGAGCTAGAAGTTTCTTTATCTCTTCGAAGTTCAAGATTCTCATCATTCATCAAAAAAATTATATCGCATGGTACAGAACTTCACAGAAGTAATACACCAAATTCATCAAAGTCCTAACATAACACCAAGAAATCTACCATCATTCTAGTGTTTTAATGTAAAATGAGCAGAAGCTAACAATATTTACAGTTCAGTCACCAATAGTCACCACAGGAGCATTTCCCATCATCAAAGCGATGAAATCGATTGTTGTCCCTTACTATGATTACTCTTTTGGTGCACTTTGAAATAATCTTTATTGCATTGTGACAATCGCCACATACACGCAAGTTTTTCATAACTCTAATAGGCCTTTCTGGTGGAAAGGTGATAAGGGCAAAAGCAATGGCTAGTCTTTCGCTGTGATACCTGATAGTCTCACTCTTTTCCTGGCCAGCAACCTGTTGCAACACATAATTTGTGTCTGCAACATACCCAGCTTGCTCCATGTAATCACCTAATTCATCCAACTTTTCATATATCTCCTTAGACTTTGAGTGAGACCTATCTCCAGCAGCAAATGTGTGTACTTTATTTCCTTCCTCAACCCAACTCAAACCAGTTTCCTTTTTCACACCTCTGTCTCTGAGCATCTTCCTAGCTTTGGCAGCCTCTTGATATCTACCAGCAGCAGCATATGCGTTGGAGAGTAGCACATGCACGCCTGAGCTAACAGGACCTAACTCAAAGACCCTGTCGGCCACATAAGCTGCCAATTCAGTGTTCTTGTGGATTCTACAGCCAGTCAACAAAGCTCCCCAAACAGATTCTGTTGGTTGCATTGGCATCTTCTCAATAACTTGAACTGCCTCTTGTAATTTTCCAGCTCGGCCGAGACAGTCCACAAGAGAAGCATAATGTTGGTCCCCTGGCTCAACTCCATGTTTCTTCATTAAATCAAAGTAAAATTTCCCTTCTGGGACCAGCCCAGCATGGCTACAAGCATATAGCACACATAAAAAAGTAATAAAATTTGGCTTCATTCCAATACTCTCCATTTCTTTAAACAAGCCAAATACCTTTTCCGTGTGCCCGTGCTGAGCACAAGCAATCAACATCGCATTCCACATCCCTAAATTCCTAACTGGAACCTCATTAAAAACATGATAAGCACCTTCAGCAAGACCACACTTGGAGTACAATGATATCAAGGCACTCCCAATAAAGCTCGACGAATCATAGCTAGTTTTCAAGCACAAACCGTGTATTTGCTTCCCTAATTCAAGCAAGGTGGAATTCGCACACACCCTAATCACACTCGAAAAGGTAAAGTCATTGACATCCAAACCTTCACCCAAAGCAAGCTTGAAAAGCCTCAAAGCTTCCTCATCCTCAGCCATTTGAGCATATCCATATATCATTCCACTCCAAGAAACCACATTTCTTTCAGGCATTTGATCAAACACTTTCCGAGCAATCTCAATGTTCCCGCATTTGGCATACATATCAACGAGAGAACTCCCTACAAACACATCAGAATCAAACCCAATTTTGAAAGCAAAGCAATGAATGGATTGGCCAATACGATAATCACAAAGAATCCCACAGGCTTTGGTTGCACAAGGGAAAATATGATCATCTGGGCTTACCCCATTATGCAACATTTGCCGAAAAAATTGTAAAGCAAGAATTGGTTGTTCATTTTGGGAAAGAGAAGATATTACTGAACTCCAAGTAGTGGAAGACTTGGAATGAGTTTCATGGAAAACTAATGTGGAATCAATTGGGCGTTGAAGCTTTGAGTAGAAGTTGATTAAGTGATGTGAAACAAGTGGGATTATTTGAATGCCTGATTTGATAATGTGAGCGTGTAAAGCTAATCCTTTTGGTAAGGACCTTGATTGGGTTAGAGACAAGAGATTGTTGCATATGGCTCGGAAATTGAGATTGAAACTGTGGATGTTGTTTTGTGAGAAATGGGGATGGGAGAATGTTGTTTGCTGAAGGGGCTCTTGCACAAGTGGGTAGTTCATCACACAATGCAACAACCAAATGGATTTGCCTCTTGTGAGTTGTGACTATATCAAGACACAACTTGTGAGTTGGAAGTTGAAAGTTATGAGTTGTGACTATATCAAGACACAACTTGTGAGTTGAAAGAAAAATAACAAATAAAACAAAGTAATGTCTTCAAATATTATTATAAAGATAAGACCTTAAAAGTATAATTGAAAATAAATTAAATATTAGTATAAAGATAAGACCCTAAAATGTACTCCACTTATTTTACAATAAAATATTTTTGATTACCATGACATTTATTTTGAGGGTATTCCTTTTATGAAAATAAATCAACCTATTCAAATATAAATATTAACTTGATAGTCATTTACTTGAATAATAATTTTATTTTGCGCAAATTGTTGTGAATACATTTGGAACCTTTCAAGCATGTTGAATCATGTCGAATATATTTATATTCTTAGATGTTTGAGCACAATAGCGGATAGTTTAGCTAGATTCAACCATCTCCTTGTTGAAAAAAATCTTGTAGAATGTTTTCCCAAATTGGATCATACAAAGAATATGTTTGAACTATGTAGTTCGTTGATGCAATAACATGAGGTGTTAAGTTTTGAAGAAAAATAAATAAATATGAATTATGTTCAATTCACTAACGATCCCGATGCACATAGAAGAGAGGGTGGTTATTTTTTAATTTAAAGCCGGACAAATTAGGCCCTTTATTAAAAGGAAACTTTCAAAAACAACAAACATTAGGCCTTAAATAGGACTCTATAGCTACTGTTTGCTTAATTACGATACTATTAAAATGTTTGGGAAGAAGGGAGGAGAGAGGCGGGCAAGATCTGGGAGAGCGTGTATTTTTTCATAGATTTTGGAGAAAAAAATACAAATACCAACTGATTTGTATCAAAATGAATACATATTAAGAGGAGAGAGGCGAGTGAGATCGAGAGAGGGAGGAGAGAGGCGAGCGTTTTCGTATTTATTTTGCATTGTATTCTATATTTATTTTGTATCAATTGTATTCGAAATAGAACGAATTGTATTTTGTATTTATTTTACATTGTATTCTGTATATATTTTGCATCAGTTGTATTCGAAATACAACGAATAAAATTGTATTCATCCTCTCTTTGATTGAAAACAAATACATTTGACACAGAGGAGGAATGCATATTGTATTCATATGAATACAAATACAATTGATACGAAAAATACAAAATATTTTTTTAATACAATTGAAATAAAATACAAAACTCTCACCTATATTTGATTGAATACAATAAATACATAATACGTTTGAATTGATTTCTTCTTATAGGCAGGAGAGAGAGAAAACCAGAGGGAGAAAAAGAGAGGGCGAGTGTAACATCTCAAATTTGGTGTAAAACCTCGGTATTTGGTGTAACACCTCGAAAGTTGGAAAGTCAAAAAGAAAAGAAAAATGCAGAAATCAGCTAAAACAAGTGGTCTACGAGTCTGACCTACGGGCCGTAGGAAGTGAACCGTAAAACCCAAGTTGAATTTTTGAAAATCAAGCCTAGTAATCCATTCTACAATTGAACAGGATGAACCGTAGAAGTTCGACAAACCGTAGAAAGGTCTAATAGAAGTGTTCCAGACTTGGTGAAATTTTGGAGTGAAAGTTGAGTTCTACGGACCGTAGGAAGTCCTGCAAGCGTAGAAGGACTCATCAAAGATGGATGAGATTTCAGGCTCTAGTACTTGGTCTATGATTGACCAATATGGTTCGTAGATATTCCTACGGACCGTAGGATCAATTTGGCAGTTATTTTAAGGGTATTTTAGTCTTTTCCTATACTACGCCTTTTACCCCTAATTCTAACCCCTATAATTACCCTTTACCATTTGAAAGTTCTCCAATTCTCTCATACAATCAAATCCCCAAACCCTCTCCAAGGTTTTATCTAAAATCCTCTCTCTAGATCAAGGAATAAGAAGCTAGGGTTCTTCAAGTTTGTCACGCCCTGAGGCTACCCTCTTGGCGTAACACGGGACGTAGGATCACGAGTGACCCCAAGCTAACTCTGAAGCTGGCATATCATAAGCATACTAAAAACAACTGAATAAAGAGATACTATGCGGAAACTTAAAACAATAATTAACTGAAAGATGGGGAATACCCAATACTAATCTGAACATAGATAAAATACTACGAGTTTAGTGATACTGAAAAATCACTCAAAAACTAAAGTTGAGTCTAATACTATGTCTGAAAAGCCTCTACTGACTAGAGTTGCTGGGACATGCCTTAGCTAACTCTAGCAAAACTGAAACTGAAATACAAGACTGAACATAGAAAACATGTCTATTGTCCTCGAAGTATGAGGACTCACCACTGAAGCTGCTGAAATGTGGATCGGGAACCTATCTATGAGTGATATGGATGCTGAGTACCTGAACCTACATCATGAAAGGATGTAGCGCAGAGTATGTGTCAGTACTTTGAATGTACTGAGCATGCAAGATATAGAATATAGCTGAACAAAATACATAAACTGAACAAAACATACGGAGCAATGATATAATCTTAACTGAATGTAAATGCTGAAATAAACTGAAGACTGAGCTAAATGCAATGATCAAGTACTAAACCTGAACATGACATACTGAGACTGAATGCTGAGGTATAACTGAAAACTTGGTCAAATGCACTAAATTATGACTGTGGGAGCTACTATTTAACCGACATAAAACCACATGAGCCAAATGTGGAGTCCAATGTATACTCCCCATCGACAGGACCCAATATACTTTGCCAGGGGTATAAAGGTGTCATGACCCAGGGGTACCCCCTAGATGTAACATGGCGTATAGAACCCCGAAGGACTCCATACAAGCCACTTAGCATATCATAACTTAATCAATAGAACAATAGGAGTAAAAACACATTTCAAGTCTAAAATTTTCATAAAGGCAAAGCGGAAGTCTAGACTCTAAGTCTCAACATAGCCATCTATTACAATAGTCGAAATGAGAAAGGGACACAACCCATACAACATAGTCCAAAAAGAAAATACAAGAAATGAAACTACTATGAGACAACATCCGTCCTCGAACCATGAGGACTCACCAACAAGCTAGGAGAATAAGCAAATCCAAGCTTTAGCCACTACGGTGATCACCTTGAGAACCGGACCCTACACTTGGGAAAAATATAGGAAAAGTAGGCGTTAGTACAAAAATGCACTAAGTATGATAGCCATGCATAAAAACATTTGAAAACATGCTAAAAGGGACATTTCATTGGAATATATGCAATTTACCAAGATTAAAACCTCATCATAAAGATAGTGGAAGAGTATAAGTCATAAACATGATCAACATAGTCATAATCCTCATAAAAACCTTGAGAACTCATATACAAAGCTTATTGAGTAACCACAGTTCATTATTCATATTCTTATTCTTATTTGTTGTTGTGGGAACTAGCCTTAACCGACATGAGACCATGTGAGCTAAACATGGAATCCGGTGACTCCCACACCGAAAAGGGGTGTTCTACTTGCCTAAGGTAGAACCATACTCTTAGCTTAGGTGGATCCACTAGTTAATGACCTATGAGGGAACATAGTTTATGGGATAATGGGATTGCTACTAGAAACCCGACCTCTACTATCGTGAGGGCTTCCATCCCTAGAGATTGTTCCTAGAAACCCGGGCTCAACTAACTTGAGGGCTCCCATCTCATATCAATATCCACTCGATGCTAAGCAATTATTCCCACGGAGTACATATTAAGTCTTGACTTAACTCATATTTATGGAAGAATGTCTTGACACTCAATCCAACATAATTCATAGGATAACTCTTAGATCATGCGTGAAAATAACCTTTCACCATCCATGTCTACATATAAATTCAATAGGTGAGAAAGCCTTTCAACCTTAGAATCATCATATTGTGAGAAAACCTTTCACATCATATCATATTCATGTATAGGTGTGTCTATGAGAACATCCTTTCAACAACACAACAATTACATCATAATCATAGACACTTCACTCTTAAAGTGTTCTTAAAGCATATACATAATTTTTCATAGAAACTTGCATAATTCTCATACTTTGCCTTTTCAAGGTTCAAGGCTCATATTCAATCAACACATCTAAAATTCTACATTAGACATGTATATCATCGTAATTCAAGTAACCCAATTACTATATGCATAATTTTATAACATTCTTCTATTATCAACAAACCCACATCACAAGATCACAATTGAGAAATATGGGAGTTTCATGGGTTCTTGGGGATTCATTATAAAAATCAGGAGAAATCATCAATTCATGCTTAGTATCACATAATTCAATCATTAGAATCAAGTTTAAAGGGAACCCATAACTTTGGAATCAAACCCTAACATTTGGGGATTTCTATCTTTGAAATTGGGATTTTGAAGAGACTCCATGGATTAAAGCTACCATACCTTAACCACAAAGCCCAATGAAATTGATGTGAAGAACCTTGCTCTTTGAACCCTAGCTTGAATCTCCTTCCTCTTCTTCTTCTTCAAGTTCTAGAGAGAGAAATATTTTGAAAAGATGAACTTTGGAGTTTTCTTTTGGATTCTAGGGAGAATGACTTAATTTGGAGAAATTTGAGGATAAAATGCCTAAATACTCTTCTATAGGAGGGGTAAAACGACGTAGTGTCAAATGAGGAAATAACAAAAGACCCCTAAAACCCCTAACTTAAAATTCTGTAGATCTTCACGCTGAAGCTCGCCAAGGGCACTTGGCGACTCGCCAAATGTGCCCTCAGCTCGCCTAATTTTACAGTGAGTCGACTTGGGGGCTAAGTCGACTTCGGCGATGGGGGAGTCGACTTCGGCGACTCGCCGACTGGAATGGGGAGCCCGACTTTGCTCGCCTAAAGTTACAGAATGCAGGACATCAAGGATCAAGCCAAAAGGCGAGGAGGCTCCACTTGGCGGATCGCCAAGTCGACTCGACAGATCACCTAGTCGACTCGGCGGATCTCCTAGTCGACTAGGAAGTGAATAATTTCCCTTCTCTAAATCTGGGGTGTTATAATATCTCCCCCTTGGGATCATTCGTCCTCGAATGACGCTTTAGACACCTTACGGAAGTTAAGACTCAAGACTAGCAGCCCATCATACATGCAATATCAAAATAATGCACAATTCAAATGAGGTAACATCAACTCCAACTCAAACATAGTCAATGCATCACAAGGAAGTAGAAACTACCTCTAACAACCCATTATGCATGAAATTTCAACATTTCTCATATTCATAGGAGGAACTACCTTCTCCAACTAAAAGCATGCTCAACACAATCTCATGGAGCCCTTATGCAATATACTTTCCAAAAGTACGACTAAAGCATGTTCAAAAAGTCATCTCATGAAGCATATAGGTAACTTCTTACTTAATGCACATCAACATGAGAAAAATCAATCATAAAAACTCATTTTCTTACTAAACATGAATTTCTCAACAACATGCATAACATAGGAAAATCATGGAAAACTCAAATAACACACATGACTCCCAAAACAAGGAAAACTCTAGAGGAACTACTTACCTCAAGCTAGGGTAGGAGTAGAAGGAAAAATATGAGGATAGCGGGACTTCATATCGGCCTCGGCCTCCTAAGTTGCACCCTCAACTTGATGGTTCCTCCACAAAACCTTCACGGAAGCTATTTCCTTATTTCTCAACCTCTTAACTTGCCGGTCTACAATCTCTACCGGAACTTCCTCATATGAAAGACTTTCATCAACCCCCAACCCTTATAAGGGAATAATGGATGCCGGATCTCCAACACTCTTCTTGAGCAGAGAAACATGAAATACCGGATGCTCCGAAGCTAACTCACTTGGCAAATCTAACTCATAGGCAACTTTATCAATACGCCTCAAAATTTGGTATGGTCCTACATACTGGGGACTAAGCTTCCCCTTCTTGCCAAATCTCATCACACCCTTCATGGGTGAGATTTTCAAATAGACCCAATCGTTAACCTCAAATTCTAGATCCCTTCTCCTCACATCGGCATAAGACTTTTGCCAACTTTGAGCCGCTCTCAACCTCTCTCTAATGAGTCATACTTTCTCAATGGCCGCATAAACCAATTCGGGACCTATCAAAGCTATTTCCCCCACCTCGAACCAACCTATAGGAGATCTACACCTCCTACCATACAAGGCCTCAAATGGAGCCATACCAATACTTGAGTGATAGCTATTATTGTAGGCAAACTCTACCAATGGAAAATGGTCATACCAATTACCCTTAAAGTCAATCACACAAGCCCTTAAAATATCTTCCAAAATTTGGATGGTACGCTCTGCTTGCCCATCGGTTTGGGGATGAAAAGCCAAGCTAAGCTTAAACTTGGTGCCTAGACCCTTTTGAAAAGACCTCCAAAAGTGAGAAGTAAATTGAGGGCCACAATCAGAAATAATGGATGAAGGCACTCCATGCAAATTCACCATTTCTCTTATGTATAACTTGGCATAGTCCTTCGCCGAATAGGAAACCTTGACGGAATAAAGTGAGCCAATTTTATCATCCGATCTACAATAACCCAAATAGAGTCATGTTGTCTTCGGGTACGGGGCAAACCCACAATAAAGTCCATATTTATCTCTTCCCACTTCCAAGTGGGGATACCTATATCTTGGGATAGACCTCCTGGTCTTTGATGCACAACCTTAACTTGTTGACAGTTGGGGCACTTAGCCACAAATTCCGCAATATCTTTCTTCATCCCATTCCACCAATAGACTTCCCGCAAGTCACGGTACATCTTGGTGGCTCCCGGGTGAATAGAATACCGAGAACTATGAGCTTCCAACAAGATTAGCTCTCTCAACTCATCAACGTTAGGATCACATAAATGACCTTGGTATCTAAGTACACCGTCTCCCCCTTAGGAGAAAGCCTCAACAGATTTCTTAAGTACCGCCTCTTTCAGTTCAACTAAAATAGGATCAAGACCTTGCTTAGATTTCACATCCGCCACAAAAGATGATTTAGACCCATTGTGAACTATGACCCCACCCAACTCTAGAGGTGTCACAATACACCACAAAGCCATTTGTACCTTCCGGTAAGGTCAACACCGGAGCGGAAGTAAGTCTATATTTCAACTCTTGAAAACTTTTCTCACAAGCTTCCGACCAAATGAACTTAGCCTTCTTTTGAGCCAAAGCCGTCATCGGAGAGGTAATGAAAGAAAATCCCTCAACAAACCTTCTATAATAAGTGGCCAACCCCAAAAAGCTTCTAATGTCCGAAGGAGTTAGAGGTCTTGGCCAACTCTTGACCGCATCCGTTTTCTTAGGATCCACCTCAATACCCCTACTTGACACAATATGCCCAAGGAATGCTACGGACCTTAACCAAAATTTACACTTACTAAACTTTGCGAAAAGTTGATGGTCTTTAAGAACTTGCAACACAATTCTCAAATGGTCAACATGCTCATTCTCACTCCTTGAGTAGATCAAAATGTCGTCGATGAACACAATCACAAACATGTCAAGGTATTGTCTAAATACCCTATTCATCAAGTCCATAAATACCGTCGGAGCATTCGTCAACCCAAACGACATAACCAAAAACTCATAATGACCATACCGGGTTCTAAAAGCCGTCTTAGGAATATCTTCACCCCTCACCCTTAATTGGTGATAACCTAACCTAAGGTCAATTTTTGAGAAGTAATTTGCCCCTTGTAATTAATCAAACAAATAATCTATCCTTGGAAGAGGATACTTGTTCTTAATGGTCACTTTGTTCAACTGGCGATAATCGTTGCACATACGAAGAGACCCATCTTTCTTGTTAACAATCGACACGGGAGCACCCCATGGTGAGATACTCGGTCGGATGAAGCCCTTATCCAACAAGTCCTTCAATTGTCCTTTCAACTCCTTTAACTAAGTCGGGGACATTCTATAAGGAGGAATTGAGATAGGTTGTGTATCCGGGAGAAGGTCAATACCGAAGTCTATTTCCCACTAGGGAGGAATGCCGGGTAGATCATCTGGAAACACTTTCAGAAACTCATTTACAACGGGCACCGACTCAAGAGTAGGGGTCTCGGAATCTACATCCCTTACCCTAACAATATGGTAAATGCAACGCTTGCAGATCATCTTTCTAGCCTTTAAACATGAGACAAACTGACCCCTAGGCATATAATTTCCCCCCTTCCACTCAAGGATAGGCTCATTCGGGAATTGAAACTTCACTACTCGAGTTCTATAATCAATCGACGCATAACAAAAGTGCAGCTAATCCATACCAAGTATAACATCGAAATATAACATGTCAAGCTCTATCAAATCAACAAGAGTAACTCTATGGGATAGGAAAATGGGGCATCTTCTATAAACCCTCTTAGCCACCACAGAATCACCAACAGGAGTAGAGACAGAAAAAGGTTCTAACAACACATCGGGGAGCATATCAAATCTCATTGCCACATATGGCGTCACAAAAGATAAAGTAGCACCGGGGTCTAACAAAGCATACACATCTATATGGAAAAAGTTTAACATACCGGTCACCACGTCCGGAGAATTCTCTTGTTCACCTCAGTTTTGGAGAGCATAAAAGCAATTTTGCTTTGGAGCATTGGAGTTTGAACCACTGGGAGGAGTTTGCTTGCCATCTCTCCCCTTAGCCATAAGCATCAGACAATCTCTCATCTTGTGATCACTTTTTCCACAACCATAGCAACCATCCGTGCCAACTAGGCACTTACTATCATGCTTCCTTCCACACTTCGTACAAGTAGATCTAGCCACATAAGAATCACTACCATTACCTCCTTGAGGTTTAGAGTTGGAAACCCCATCTTTGTTGACCCTTGGAGCACTAGAGGAACCTTCGTTGGAAAACCTTTGTCTAAACCTTGGTCTACCTTGTCCATCGTACCTAGCATTGGAGAAGTTCCCATCACCGGTCCTAGCTCTTTTCACCTCCCTGTTCTTTTCTTTGAGCTCTGATTCCTCAATTTGTTGGGCGTACACCATAAGATGTGAGATATCCATATCATGATCGAGCATTTCTGTACGACATTCTTTTTCTACCATGTCGGATACGCCTGTCAAAAACCTACTCATCTTATCCCTTGAATCCGCCATCATAGTTGGAGCATACTTGGACAATTGAGTAAACTTTTAGGCATACTCCTTCACACTCATACCTCCTTGACGAAGGTTAATGAACTCTTCCACCTTAGCTTCCCTCAGCTCTCGAGGAAAAAACCTATCAAGAAACGCCAATTTAAATAATTCCCATTCTATAGGGCCCGCTCCTACCGGCCTACCGTCCTTCCATTGATTATGCCACATTTGAGCAACACCTTTCAATTGGTAAGCGGCTAACTCCGCTTTCTCTACCGAAGTCACCCCCATAATAGCAAGTACTTTATAAACCTCATCCATAAATTCTTGAGGATCCTCCTCAACTTTGGAGCCATAAAATTCGGGGGGGTGGGGGGGTGGGTTCATTCTTGCAAAATCCCTCACTTTTGAAGTCGCCGAATTCGCATTAGGATTCACAGGAGCTACAACATCTCTATTGGCTTGAGCCGCCAAAGCTTGGGCCAACATTTGAAAAGCCGACCTAACCTCCACATTTGACATAGTCGTAAGATCAATCGGAGCTTGATGAACTTGAAGAGGAGCTCCTTGTTCCACATTGTCACCCTCCATCCTTCTTGCATTAGCCCTTCTAGTATTCATATCTTGAAGAACATAGGGCAAGGATTAGAATAAATACCTTATAGAGTTAAAATCTATCGCACGACTTAAGAGTAATGAAAAAAGAGGAATTTCCTAAGCATCTTGTAGCTTCTCATTCATAAATGTGGCACTCTTCACACTCATTAACAAGACTCTACTAGACGTGGCTTATGAGACATAATCCTAGAATCGTTCTAAACCTTGTGCTCTGATTACCAAGTTTGTCACAACCCAGGGGTACCCCCTAGATGTAACATGGCGTTTAGAACGCCGAAGGACTTCATACAAGACACTTAGAATATCATAACATAAGCAATAGAACAATAAGAGTAAAAATGCATTTCAAGTCTAAAATTTTCATAAAGGCAACGCGAAAGTCTAGATTCTAAGTCTCAACATAGCCATTTATTACAATAGTCGAAATGAGAAAGGGCCAACCCATACAACGTAGTCCAAAAAGGAAATACAAGAAATGAAACTACTATGAGACAACATCCGTCCTCGAACCATGAGGACTCACCAACAAGCTAGGAGAATTAGCAAATCCAAGATTTAGCCACTACGGTGATCACCTTGAGAACCGGACCCTACACTTGGGAAAAATGTAGGAAAAGTAGGCGTTAGTACAAAAATGCACTAAGTATGATAGCCATGCATAAAAACATTTGAAAACATGCTAAAAGGGACATTTCATTGGAATATATGCAATTTACCAAGTTTAAAACCTCATCATAAAGATAGTGGAAAAGCATAAGTCATAAACATGATCAACATAGTAATAATCATCATAAAAGCCTTGAGAACTCATATACAAAGCTTATTGAGTAACCATAGTTCATTATTCATATTCTTATTCTTAATTATTGTTGTGGGAACTAGCCTTAACCGACATGAGACCATGTGAGCTAAACATGGAATCCGGTGACTCCCACACCGAAAATGGGTGTTCTACTTCCCTAAGGTAGAACCATACTCTTAGGTGGATCCACTAGCTAATGACCTATGAGGGCACATAGTTTATGGGATAGGGGGATTTCTACTATAAACCTGACCTCTACTATCGTGAGAGCTTCCATCCCAAGAGATTGCTCCTAGAAACCCGGGCTCAACTAACGTGAGGGCTCCCATCTCATATCAATATCCACTTGGTGCTAAGCAATTATTCCCACGGATTACATAATAAGTCTTGACTTAACTCATATTTATGGAAGAATGTCTTGACACTCAATCCAACATAATTCATAGGATAGCTCTTAGATCATGCGTGAGAATAACCTTTCACCGTCCATGTCTACATATAGATTCAATAGGTGAGAAAGATTTTCAACCTTAGAATCATCATATTGTGAGAAAACCTTTCACATCATATCATATTCTTGCATAGGTGCCTAGTCGACTAGGAAGTGAATATTTTCCCTTCTCTAAATCCGGGGTGTTACAAAAGGCATGACTGACGTGATCACTAAATCTGATGCCCATAAAGGAGACTTATAAACCTACAGGGGCACATAGTTCTGGGACTAGGAGGGTACGCTGAACCCTAGTCCAACTCGGTAATAAGCCTACTCCCAACTGGAAATGTGTATAAACAACATAACTGAAATACTGGATAGCTCAATGTTCTGATATACAAATTTGAGAATGCCACATTTAAATACTGACAATGAAACATTCGAAACTGGAGCATGTATATCTGGTTAACTAACCTAGCAAGTGTAATTCATGAACTAAGAAAATCTACACAACTAGGGTTCTGAGTTTCATGTAAGGAACTAAGCAACGATTTAACAAAAAACATGATAATCTGATTAAGAATACTATAACAGCTAAATCACAACCAATATCTAAGGTTTTAGAAACCCTAGGTCTAAGCAAGATATAGCAAATCAAGAATCTGACTGAATTCTAGGAGCCTAGTGGATGAAAGGAACCCACTAGTGAAATCCCACATACCTGATGATGAAATTTACGGAGAAATCTTTTGATTTCGGGGTTGGAACTGAAGAAAACCTGCTGTGTTCTTGAGGGAAAACTGGTCGACTCTATCTCCTCTTTTGCTCTAAGTTTTGATGAATTTTGGTGAATGAATCGCTTCGGGTAAGTTCTGACTAGAATATTAGGCTTAAACTGAGTAAAACAACTTAGTTTAGGGGTTAAACGACGTAGTTTAGATGACCAACGCATAGGGAAAAGACCAAAATGACCCCAACTTAAAATCTGCCGGGGCTATCGATGTAACTAACCGATGGATCGTGGACTGACCGACAGTCCATCCTGGCAGGCGTCGTTTGGCATCTGGGTGCTGAAGGCTGGGGGTCTGGACCACAGGCCTGGACTACGGACCATGGTCCCACATACCGTCCGTAGGTCCTACCGTTGGTCAAGAATTTCCTGGGAGTTCTGGGGGGAAATTGAGGTGACCAACCACGGACCCCACCTATGGCCCGTGGTTCAACCTACGGTCCGTAGGTGGCCCCCATATGTGGCACCTACAACTTCTGAAAATCTAAAATTTTGTCCTTTCTCAAATCCGGGATTTTACATTATCTCCCCCTTGGGAACATTCATCCTCGAATGAAGTCTAAACTAGCTGAGTATGGAGGGAATGAGCTGTAATCCCTACCACTAAGTACTGGAAACTGAAATATGACTGAACTGAGTTCCAAGAACATGCAAATATGCTGAAAATGCAAGAACAACTGAAGGAACATGATACTAAGACTGAATTTACGCAAGAGAAAACTGAGAGACTGGAGAGGAACTATTACCTCAAGATGAAATGGAAACAGAAGGAAAGAGATAAGGATACTTGGCCTTCATGGTTGCTTCTGCTTCCCAAGTAGCTCTCTCTACGGACTGACTCCTCCACAAGACCTTTACTAAAGCGACTTCTTTATTTCTCAACCTTCGAACCTGACGATCAAGAATTTCCACTGGCTCCTCTTCGTAAGTGAGGCTATCCTTCAAAGCCACACTCTCTAATGGCACAATAGATGCCGGATCACCCACACACTTCTTCAACAAGGAAATGTGAAAGACTGGATGAACCGCTGCTAGTTCTGCTGAAAACTCTAACTCATAAGCCACATTACCAACCCTTTTCAGGATTTTGTAAGGACCTACATATCTAGGACTGAGCTTCCCTTTCTTGACAAATCTCATCACCCCTTTTATGGGTGACACCTTCAGGAAAACCCAATCATCGATTTCAAACTCTAAGTCCCTTCTCCTCACATCTGCATAGGACTTCTGACGACTTTGGGCTGTCTTAAGTCTATCTCTGATGAGCTGAACTTCTTCCATAGCTTCATGAACCGAATCTGGCCCAATAAATGCTTATTCAACTACTTCAAACCAACCAACTGGATATCTACATCTACGCCCATATAATGCCTCATAAGGGGCCATCTGAATGCTGGAATGATAAATATTATTATAGGTGAACTCTATGAGAGGTAGGTGATCGTCCCAACTACCCTTGAAATCGATCATGTAAGCTCTCAACATGTCCTCTAAGGTCTGAATGGTACGCTCTACCTGACCATACGTCTGTGGATGAAATGTTGTACTGAGATTTACCTAAGTACCAAAACCTTTCTGAAATGATTTCCAGAAATAAGAGGTAAACTGAGGACCTCTATCTGAGATGATAGACAAGGGAACCCCATGTAGCCTTACTATCTCATTGATGTAGAGTTTAGCATAATCCTCTGCTGAATCTGTAGTTTTGACAGCCAAGAAGTGATCAGACTTAGTCACTCTGTCCACTATCACTCAAATGTAGTCATGTTGTCTGCAAGTATGAGTATTAGTGTCTATAATTGATTTCTTCTGTGTAATACTAATCGATAGGACCTCATTGGTAAGTGCTACAAGATCTCGTGCATTGGAACCCATGGTTATGGACCCGAATCCGTTAGTAGGAAGAGAGACCCATACAAATTAATCATGTGCCAAGAACCAGATTTGAACTGGTGACACGAGGATTTTCAGTCCTCTGCTCTACCAACTGGTCCCCCCGGATCCCACAAGTGAATCGAAATTTGGATCTACAATGAAGTCCATGTTTATCACTTCCCACTTCCATATAGGAATGTTAATCTCTTGAGTCATACCTCCTGGTTTCTGATGTTCTACCTTAACTTGCTAACAATTAGGACACTTAGACACAAAATCTGCTATGTCCCTCTTCATGCCATTCCACCAAAAGACTTCCCGCAGATCACGGTACATCTTAGTGGCACCTGGATGAATAGAATATCTAGAATTATGAGCTTCTGTAAGGATCTTCTACCTCAACTCATTCACATTTGGAACACACAAGCGACCCTAGTAACGAAGTACACCATCTCCCCCTTGGGAGAAAACCTCTACTTTCTGCTGATGAACTGCACCTTTCAACTGAAGCAATATAGGATCACTATCTTGTTTCCCCTTAACCTCCGCTAACAATGAAGATTCAGATTTATTCTTAACTATCATTTCACCATCTGCCATGACCTAAGACCAACTCTTAAGAGAGCAAGTCGGTGAACATCTTTTGCTAATTCCTTCTTTTCTACCTCAATATGTGCTACACTACCCATAGATAATCTGCTAAGAGCATCAGCTACTACATCGGCCTTACCGGGATGATAAAGCACATTCATATCATAGTCCTTGAGGAATTCAAGCCATCTGCTTTGACGTAGATTCAACTCTTTCTGGGTGAACACATACTGAAGGCTCTTATGATCCATAAATACATCTACATGAACACCATACAAATAGTGTCTCCAAATCTTAAGGGCAAATACTATGGCTGCAAGCTCAAGATCATGAGTCAGATAGTTCTTCTCATGAACCTTAAGGTGTCTAGAAGCATAAGCTATGACCTTACCTCGCTACATCAACACACAATCTAGGCCAACCCTGGATCCATCACAATAGATTACATAACCGTCTGAACCATCTGGTAGAGTCAAGACCAGAGTTGTGGTCAACTTAGTCTTCAGTTCTGAGAAGCTCTTCTCACACTCATCTGACCACTGAAACTTGACCTTTTTCTGAGTCAACTTAGTCAATGGGGAAGCTATGGATGAGAATCCTTCAACGAATCTCTTGTAATAACCGGCCAAACCCAATAAACTTCTGATATCTATTGGAGAGGTGGGTCTGGGCCATTGCTTTACTGCCTCTATTTTCTGAGAATCCACTCAGATTCCTTCACTAGATACCACATGACCAAGGAAAGCGACAGACTGTAACCAAAATTCACATTTGCTGAACTTAGTGAATAACTGGCGATCTTTGAGAGTTTGCAGAACCACTCTCAGATGAGTTGCATGCTCCTCCTCACTCGGAGAATAAATAAGGTTATCATCAATAAAGACAATGAATAAGTCCAAATACTGTTTGAACACCCTGTTCATTAAGTCCATGAGAGCTGCAGGAGCATTTGTTAGTCCAAAAGACATAACTACAAATTCATAATGACCATACCGAGTTATAAAAGTTGTCTTCAGAATGTCACTATCTCTGACTCTAAGCTGATGATAACCAGATCTGAGGTCTGTCATAGAAAAGCAACTAGCCCCCTGAAGTTGGTCGAACAAGTCATCAATCCTGGGGATAGGATACTTATTCTTGATTGTGACTTTGTTCAACTTTCGATAGTCAATGCATATTCTAAGAGAACCATCTTTCTTTTTCATGAACAACACTGGAGCACCCCATGGAGAGATACTAGGTCTGATGAAGCCCTTATGTAGAAGGTCTTTCAACTGCTCTTTCAATTCCTTAAGATTGGTTGGATCCATTATGTAAGGAGGAATCGAAATGGGCTGCGTATCTGGAAGGAGATCTATTTCGAAGTTGATTTCCCTTTCGGGAGAAACTCTGGGGGGATCTTCTGGAAACACTTCTGAAAACTCATTTACTACTGGGACTGACTCAAGAGTTGGGGTTTCGGAGTTTGAATACTTAACCCGAACAAGATGATAGATATACCCCTTGGAAATCATTTTTCTGGCCTTAAGGTAGGAAATGAATCGACCCATAGGCACTGAGCTACTACCCTTCCATTCTAAGACTGGCTCGTTTGGAAACTGAAACCGAAACATCCTAGTTCTACCATCGACTGAGGCATAACAGGAATGTAACCAATCCATGCCTAGAATGATATTAAAATCTACCATTTCTAACTTTACAAGATCTGCTGAGGTGACTTTCTGAGAAACTGTGACAGGGCAATTTATGTATACCCATCGAGCTATAACTGGGACACCAACTGGAGTAGAGACTGTGAAGGGTTCTGAAAGAGTTTCTGGACTGACACCGAAGTTGACTGCTATATATGGTGTTACAAAAGACAACGTAGCCCCTGGATCTAACAAGGCATAAACATCTAAATGAAATACTCGTAACGTACCAGTTACCACATCAGGAGAATCTTCTTGATCCTGGCGAGCCTGGAGAGCATATAGCCTGTTCTGGCGCTGACCGCCACCTGTACCAGACGAAGCACCCTGCTTAGTTGGGCGACCTGCTGGTGCTGCCGGATCTGTAGACTGAGCCCTATTATTATTACCTCCTTGCCCCTGCCTGGCAGAAGGGTAATCCCTCAACCTATGGCTAGATTGACCACATCCAAAGCACCTTTCCTTGCCTGCATGACACTTGCCCGGATGGTTCTTACCACACTTTGGACAAGTTGGAACGTCCTTCTACCTGAAGCACTCCCCTGGGACTTTGATCCTGATGCCCTAGCTTTCTGATCCTGTCGAAACCTGGGGGATGGAGCACTAGCTGATGAAGGTGCTGGGGTTGTAGACCTCTGCTAAAACTGTGAGCGATTTCCACCACCCGATTTCTGCTGAGAGTACTCATAGTTACATGTTCTAGCCTTCTTGTTGTCCTTAGCAAATTCCCTAAGCTTATCTCCGTCAACCTGCTGAGCATGAGTCATGAGTCATGAGTCTAGAGATATTCATATCCTCTAACAACATAGCATTCCTGCACTCTGTCTTCACTAAGTTGGATACCCCAAACAAAAACTTACTCATCTGTGCCCTCAAATCAGCAACCATATGTGGAGCATACCTGGAGAGTTGAGTGAACTTCAGCCCGTACTCTTGGACTGACATTGTACCTTACCTCAAATTCATAAACTCTTGAGCTTTAGCCTCTCTTAACTCCCTCGGGAAGAACCTATCCAGAAAAGCTCTAGTAAAACACTCTCAAGTCATAGGAGCTGCATCCATACCCCTGTTTTCTTTCCACTAAGTGAACCAAATGTGAGCTACATCCTTAAGCTGGTAGGATGCCAACTCTACCCTATCATTACCAGTTACTTGCATCACTCCAAAGATTTTCTTAACCTCATCAATGAATTTCTGTGGGTCCTCACCAACCTGTGAGCCTAGAAACTCTGGCGGATTCATCTGAATGAAATATCGAACCCTGGCTGCTGCTGATCCAACATTAGCATTTGCTAGAACTAAAGCATGTTGATTGTTCTGATTGGCCACACTCTGAGCCAAAAGTTGGATCGCATTCCGAAACTTTGCATTCAAAACCTCATGGTCTGGGATTGGAGGAACTGCGTTAGCATTGCGTGCATTAGCATTCCTTGCGTAAGCTCTACGAGGAGGCACGATCTGAAATGCATAACGACGAATTACAAAGGAAATCATACCCACGCATGATAAGAATAGCAAGAAAGTGAAGTTTTTCCTAAAACACTTTGTAGCCTCTCTCTCATTAGATGTGGTGCACTTCACACCCATGAAAGAGACTCTACTTAGTGCGGCTTTTAGAAATCCTAGGAATCTTTAACCTAATGCCTTAATACCAAGTTTGTCACGCCCCGAGGCTACCCCCTTGGCGTAACACGGGACCTAGCATCACGAGTGACCCCAAGCTAACCCTGAAGTTGGCATATCATAAGCATACTAAAAACAACTGAATAAAGAGATACTATGGGGAAACTTAAAACAATAATTAACTGAAAGATGGAGAATACCTAATACTAATCTGAACATAGATAAAATATTACGAGTTTAGTGATACTGAACAATCACTCAAAAACTAAAGCTGAGACTAATACTATGTCTGCTAACTAGAGTTGCTGGGACATGGCCCAACTAATTCTAAAAAAACTGTGACTGAAAGAAAAGATTGAACATAGAAAACATGTCTATTGTCCTCGAAGTATGAGGACTCACCACTGAAGCTGCTGAAATGTGGATCGGAAACCGATCTATGCGTGATCTAGATGCTGAGTACTTGAACCTACATCATGAAAGGATGTAGCGCAGAGTATGCGTCAGTACTTTGAATATACTGAGAATGCAGGCTATAGAATATAGCTAAACAAAATACATAAACTGAACAAAGCATACTGAGCAATGATATAATCTGAACTGAATGTAAATGGTGAAATAAACTAAAGACTGAGCTAAATGCAATGACCAAGTATTAATCCTGAACATGACAAACTGAGACTGAATGCTGAGGTATAACTGAAAACCTGGTCAAATGCATTAAATTATGACTGTGGGAGCTACTATTTAACCGACATAAAACCACGTGAGCTAAACGTGGAGTCTGATGTATACGCCCCATCAAGAGGACCCAATATACCTTGCCAGGGGTATAAAGACATGACTGGCGTGATCACTAAATGTGATGCCCACAGAGGGAACTTATAAACCTACGGAGGAACGTAGTTTTGCGACTATGAGGGTATGCTGAACCCTACTCCAACTCGATAATAAGCCTACTCCCAACTGGAAATGTGTATAAACAACATAACTAAAATACTGGATAGCTCAATGTTCTGACATGCAAATCTGAGAATGCCACATTTAAATACTGACAATGAAACATTCGAAACTGGAGCATGTATATCTGTTTAACTGACCTAGCAAGTGTAATTCATGAACTAAGAGAATCTACACAACTATGGTTCTGAGTTTCATGTAAGGAACTAAGCAATGATTTAACGAAAACATGATAATCTGATTAAGAATATTCTAACAGCTAAATCACAACCAATATCTAAGGTTTTAGAAACCCTGGTCTAAGCAAGATATATCAAATCAAGAATCTGACTGAATTATAGGGACCTAGTGGATAAAAGGAACCCACTAGTGAAATCTAACATACCTGGTGACGAAATTTTTAGAGAAATCTTTCGATTTTGGGGATAGAACTGAAGACAACCTGCTGCGTTCTTGAGGAAAAATTGGTCGACTCTTTCTCCTCTTTTGCTCTAAGTTTTGCTTAATTTTGGTGAATGAATCACTTAGGGTAAGTTCTGACAAGAATATTAGGCTTAAACTGAGTAAAACGACGTAGTTTAGGGGTTAAACGACGTAGTTTAGATGACCAACGCATAGGGAAAAGACCAAAATGACCCCAACTTAAAAATTTTCAGGGTCATTGACGGACCTAACCGACGGACCGTGTACTGACCGACAGTCCATCCTGGCAGGCGTCGTTTGGCGTCTAGGAGTTGAAGGCTGGGGGTCTGAACAACGGGCCTGGACCACAGACTGTGGTCCCACCTACGGTCCGTAGGTCCTGCCGTTGGTCAAGACTTTCCTGGGAGTTCTGGGGGAAGTTGAGGTGACCAACCACGGACCTCACCTACGGTCCGTGGTTCAAAGGTGGCCCCCGTCTGTGGCACCTGCAACTTCTGAAAATCTGAAATTTTGTCCTTTCTCAAATCTGGGGTGTTACAAAGTTCAAGTCTCTTTTCTTCATCAATTGCTTAGGGCTTCAAGATCAAGGTATGTAGGGCTTCATCAATGAGTTTCATTCACCCATTGAGCCCCATGGTTTCTTCAATACTCCAAGTCGAATTTCAATTCAATTGATTAAGTTTCCATTTAATTCTTCATGGGTTCAATAAGTGTTGATTCAATTTTTCAATTTTGATTTTATTAATTGTTTGACTCAATTACATGCTTTTCAACTAATTTCATGTGAACACATGCATTGATCATGATTTTGACCATGAACCCTAATTTACATGAATTTATAAAGAAGCTATGAAGTTATGAATGATGTTTTCATGAATTTATGAATGAATTATGAAAGAAAAGGTTTTATGATCTAGGTTTCTTTAGATTGACATCAATAAAGATTGTGAAAGATTTTCTCACAAATTAAGGAATCATGTTTTTGTGAAAGGTTTTTTCACTTATACTTGATTCAAGATTTAATGAGCTACTCTATGGTATTTTAGCTTGGATTAGTAACTTAATTGTGCTTTTCCATGGATATATCTATATATATATATATGTTTATGACTATTCCGTTGGGATTTAACTTAGCATCAAGAGAACTTTGAGGTGGATGCTTAAATTAGGTAGTCTCTAGCAACAACCTCTAGTTCCAAACTACATGCCTCTGTAGGTTTCCTTAAATGGCCTAGCTAATGGATCTACATATAGCACATGATTTGATATGGTGCTCTATCTTGATAAGTAAACTCTCTCTTTCTCGATATGGGAGTTACATTAGATTCCATGTATAGCTCACATGGTATATTATCGGTTAAAGCTAATGTCCCACAAAATGAACTAAGTTACTTTCTAATATTTTATGAATCTTTCCTAATGATTTTAAGATTCATTGACCATGTTCATGATTTACGATTCTTCTTAAATGATTTTATTATTTTTAGCTTGGTCATGCATATCATGTTTTTGAATTTTCCCCCTTATAATCATGTTCCATTTTCCATTGCATTTCCCTTATACTTAGTACATGGAATGTACTAATGCATATTTGTGCCTACATTGTTTCATTAATGTAGGGCTTGACGACTCCTCTCCATCCGTTTGTGGCTAGTTGATCACATTAGCAGCTTGAAGATCAAGAGTTGGTGAGTCCTCAAGTTTCGAGGAACATGTTACCTTTATCGCTTTCATGTATATTTTATGTTTTGGATGTTGTATGTGGTGGACGGGTTACATTCTGACGACTTCTTTGATGTAATAGATGGTACTTCCGCATAAATGTCAAACTCTTTACTTCTTATGAGATTTCTTACTTTTTCCTATTATGTTGTGTATATGCATGACAAGTGGCTTGTGTACGGCCTATCGGGGTATTATACGACATGTCACATCTAGGGTGTATATTGGGTCGTGAAATTTGAAAAGTTGATTTGGAAGGGAAAACTATTAGAAATATTAACCGATGCAGTTCCTATGAGTCCTCTTATAGACCTTACAAGGTCCTACGGTCCTTAGAAGGCAATTGTGGAAAGGGTTCTGAAAATTTGGAAAATGAAAACTCCCAGAAGAATTTATACGGATCACTAGGACGGTGTGTAGATTTTTTACAGCCCGTAAGAAAGTGGTTGTAGGAAGGGTTCCAGACTTGATGAAATATTTTTGAAACCTAAGGTTCTATGGTTGGGACCTACGATCCATAGAAGGACCTACAGATCGTAGGAAGTGTTCGTGGGAATTGGTTGGATTTTAGACCTCTAGTACTTGTTCTACGGATGACCCGTACTCTCTGTAAAAGGTTGTACGAACTGTAGGTCAGTCCATAGAGTCTCTCCGTAATTTTAGTTTAGAGTTATTTGGGTCTTTTCCTACCATTTTAACACTTAAACTACGTCGCTTCTAGAAAATTCTAAGATCTGATAACTACTTTTACTCTTCAAATCTACCTTATTCCCTCTCATTCACTCAAACCCTCAAAAGCTCCTAAGTTTTCTTCTCCAAAGCTCCAAAGGAACATTCTAGGATTTTTCAAGCTTCGTTTTGCAATTATGAGGCTTTGACTACCCAAGGTATGTGGAAAATTCATCAATGGATCCTCTTTCATCCATTTAGTCCAAAGATTTCTCAATAAATCTCCTTTAAGATTTCACCTAAATTCTAGGGTTTTTATATGATTCTTCATGAGCTCAATTGTTTATGATCCAATTGGTTATATTTGATCTTATTATGCATGATTTGATCTACATTACATGTTCTCAAAGAATTTCATATGAACTCATGCCATATGTCTATGTTATGATTATAAACTATGTTTGAGATTATACATGCATCATAAAATTGAGGAATTTATCAAGGATGCTTTAGATAAAGTATCAATACGTTTTATTAAAAAGGTTGCTTCAAAGTGAAGTATTCTTATTAGGAAATATTATCATGATTTAGATGCTTTAAGATAAGTGTCTCTATGAACATGTTATGAAATTATGATTTTAAAAGGAGTTATTCTATGATATGAAGTTTATGATCGGATTGGTATTACTAGAGTCTTATCTTTCCAAGTATTATGATTATGATATGATTATGCTTATTCTATTGGGAGTTTACTTAGAACCAATAAGACTTTGAGATGGAGGGTCTCCCATTAGTAGAGGCCGGGTCTCTAGAAGTAATCTCTTTGTCCCATAACTATACGTGCCCCGTAGGACATGATTCCGATTGGACATAACTAGTTGATCCGCCTAAGCTTAAGAAACATGGACCTTACCTTGACAAGTAGGACAATCTCTTTTCGGTGTGGAAAAGACACCAGATTCCATGATATAGCTCAGATGGTCTATGCCGGTTAATAATGAGCATCCCACAAAAGATTATGGTTTTCTTTTAAGAAGTTTATGATTTCCTCAAAGACAGTGATTTAAGCTTATGTTATTATTTTTAAATGTTACATTGACCTTGTCTCATGATTTGTGATTTTAGCTTATCAAGATTTGGAACATATGTTTTACTTGGTCATGCATCATCATGGTTTCAAGACTTAGCATGTTCTACGTTTATGTTTATGCATGTTCCCCATATTTAGTACATTCAAAGTACTAGCGCATAAATCTATTTTGTATATAATGATTAATAATATAGGGTCCGACACTCCTCTATCTGGTCGTGGCTAGATTGGATTGATTCAACATTACGAGCAGATTGGTGAGTCCTAATGTTTCGAGGACATTGCCACTTCCTGTCTTTTATTACTTTCATCTCATTTTAGTTTCAGACTTCTTTTGTGAGATATGGATTTGTTCTAGTCACATCTATGATATAGATGATTGTTGTCAGACTTAATATATTTTCACTTATGAGTTGTTGTACTCTAATTTTGCTATTGTATGTCATTGAAGTATGGAGACTTACATTCTGCATTGTCCCTTTATTTCCTTATATTTTGTATCTTAGAGTCATGCTTATGTCAAGTGGCTTGTTTAGGGTCTCTCAGGATCCTATTTGGCATGCCACATCTAGGGCGTAGTTTGGGTCGTAGTGTCCTCAAATGCTTAATTTGTGCCATAAACTGATGATAAATCCTTAATTTTCAGGTACATGGATTGAGGAACAAAGCAAGGACACTAACATGCAAAAAGGAACAAAACAAACTGAAGAAATGAAGAAAGGCAAGCTTGGTGATCGCCAAGGGCATTTGGCGAATCACTGAGTGGCTATCAGACCGCCTAAAGTTCTAGTGTGCCAAGATCTAAAGGAAAGAACCAAGTCGGCGACGAAAAGGAGCAGTCGGCGAATTTCTGAGTAGTTCCGCGAAGCTAAGATAGATCACCCAAAGTTACAGACCTTAAGGATGCTGAATGTCAAGGCGGAAAGGCGATGGAAGAGATCAAAGGGCGGCTCGCTGAGTGGTTTGGTGAGCCCGACTTACTTCACTGAAGAGCCCTTCGTGGCTTATTTTTGGCAGCTATAAATAAGATTTTGAACATGGAATTTAGTATCAATTTTTATCTATCTTTTGACATCGAATTTAGTCTAGAACAGTTTTCTCTTGAGTTTTCTTAGTAGATTTGAAGGTTTTGAGACTCAACTTGGAGATTTCACAAGTGGGTTTCTAATTTTCTTCAAATTGAAGCATTATAAAGCTTGAATTCCTCTTACCCAGTTGATGGCTAATCGATTCGGTAACGATTTTTATCTTTTTATGATGTTCGGCTAAAACCCCAATTCTAGGGGTGTGATGATATGATTATGGGTTGAATTAGTGTATGGGTATTGCTAATTACTAGTTCAAATGCTATTTTGAAGTGGGTTTAATCATTAGTTATGGGTTAATTTATGAATTATCGTTGCAAATATAGTTCTAATTTTATGTTATTAGCTTACTCGAGAGAGAGGTTTTTGAACCAAAGCTTTTGATTAATGATTTGTATGTATTGGATTGATTTGGGTTCAGCTTGAAAGAGTGAATCCTAAACCCAGTCCTACCCATCTTCCTCGAGAGAGAAGATGCATTAAGGTTATGGGCTGTTCTTAATTGCTATACTTGTTGATGTTCGAGAGAAATCACTTGAAGTGGAATAACTGTTCGAGAGAAAGCTATTTCAATTATAGTCTAGCCTACCCACTGATTTTTGGTTGTTTACTAGTAGTTTCAATTACCCATATATCGAAATTTTCCTATAATCGATCACATCCAGAGAATTTCTCTCCTTATTATTATCTCATTGCTATTCGACTGCTTGTAGTTGATAATTTCAAATGAAAAACCCCAAATTGACATTTAATGTCACCCTTTTTATTTGATATGTATTTTTTCGATAATATCTATTCCTATAACTAGTTACATCACATTTTTACTTCTTAATTGAATTTGAATACGTACTGCTCCCCTGTGGGATTCGACCCCAACTCAATTGTTGGGTTTTATACTGCTTAACGATCGTTCACACCTAGAATTGGATGAGGTCTGCGAAACGTTAATCAAAATGGCACCAGTACTGGGGAGTGGTGTTGTTTAAAATTCTTTTATTGAAGTTGAATTGTGATCTTTGTAGCTATAGTTGAATCTAATTATTTTTATTTTTGGTTTTGTGTTGCTTGTAAAAACAGAGGAGAAAATGAGCGTTAATAGAAGTAATGGTAGCCAACTGGGTCACCAAGATGATATCGACAACCTCAACGATGTCAATGACCCAACCCAAATGGGTGGTGTTGGGGCCATCCGTTTGCCTCCAGCTGAAGGGAATGCTATGTTTCACATCACGAGCACCATGTTGCAGCTCCTGCAACTAAAGGGTTTGTTTGGTGGTTTGGATCATGAGGATCCCCATGAGCATATTAGAAATTTTGTTGATGTTTGTGGACCGTTCTCCTTTAAGAACATATCTCAAGAATCGGTCTAGCTGAGGTTATTCCCATTTTCTCTAATGGGAGAGGCAAGCAAGTGGTTGGCTGAGTTGCCAAGAGATTTTATCACTTCGTGGGACGAGCTTATTACTGCATTCCAAGTGCAATTCTTTCCCCCTTCGAAGATTATGACTCTTAGGGATAATATACAAAGCTTCAAACGTTTGGAAGGTGAGCCAATCCATGAGACTTGGCTGAGGTTTAAGAAGATGGTGCTGCAATACCCAACTCATGGATTTCCCGATAATGTGTTGCTGCAACATTTCTATAGAATTCTCAATTCGGTGAACAAGGGAGTGGCTGACCAACTTTTTCCGGGTGGTTTAATGCAACAACCCTATGCGATAGCTTGCCAACTCCTTGATTGCATGACCAAGATAAACAGGGCATGGTACACTTGAGAAGACCAAGTCTCTCATCTTACTTATAAATTGACAAAAGAACAGATCGAAAAAGACCAAGAGAGAGACCAGAACATGGCTAAAATGATGACTCAGCTGGATATCTTGGCTAAGAACGTCATGGGTGCTGGTTCAAAGAGTGTAAATGTTGTGGGTGTTGGTGGAGTGAGCCCTGATGATGAAAGGTTTGAAGCTCTGTACAACGAGGAAGTGAACTTCCTAGCCAACCAAGGAGGAGGTTATCGTGCTAACTAACCTAGGCCGGGTGGTATTCAAGGTTGGAATAGAGATGAGGGCTAGAGAGACCGTGACAGAGAGTGGCGTGATCGTAACACCTCTTGGAAGGAAAGATAAGGGGAGAATGATAGGTATGTGCCTCCCCATGAGCATCAAAAGCCCAAATATTTTGAGGGTGGCCGTACGGAAGACATGCTCTCACGCATTCTTAACAGGGTTGAAGGGTCCGATAAAGTGTTGAAGGAAATGAAGGAAGATGTATCGACTCTTAACCAGACGGTGACCTTGCATTCCATCTCTATCAAGCAGCTGGAGACCCAAATGGGTCAAATTTTATCTCATCTAAACCCAAGAGAACTAGGGGGGTTGCCTAGTGATACTATGGCAAACCTCAAGAATGAAGCTTGATTGGGTATTTTCGGCATGCCACGACATTAACTAAGGTTTTTCTTGGGAGGCAACCCAAGTTTTTGATGTTTTTAATATTGCTTTTGAATAACGGGTGTTGATTGTGCAGGTTGGAAAGTGGAGTGTGTTTGAGAATGTGCAGGTTGGCGGGCCAAGAGTCCAGTCGGTGACTCACTGAAGAGGTCGGCGAGCCTGACTTTGTCCGCCGTTTGGACCCCCAAATTAACTAGAGGTCCTGTAAAACTCGGCGAGGTAAGTCACCACTCGGCGCATCGCCCAGTGGTTCGGCGTGATTGACTAATACCGCCGAAAGGGCCGCGAACTGAAAGGTTTTAAAAGGCCAAACGGTTTAAAATTTCAAAATCCTTCATATTCTATCATTTCTAACCCCATAATCTCACACCCACACTTTAGATTTCCCGTATTATTGCTAGTTTATTTGCTCTTTGCTCTTGATCTCGTGTTTGGATTTGGATTACATTGCCGCCTAGCATATCAAATTATTCATTCGGCATAAAGGTTGGTTTTCTGAACCCCGAACTCTAGATTAGTAGTTGAACTCGAATGCCTTTGATAATTTAGTATTGATGTGTGCTGGGCCTGTGTTGAAATCGTGTTTGATGTGTTGTTGTGCCTATTTTGTGTTTCGTAATTGTGCCGATTTGCTTAAAATGATGAATTCACGTGCATAATGCATTAAACTCGACTTTAAATTGTTAGGTTGCGGTTATTTTGTGTTGGGCCTAGTTGGGTGAAGTCTAAGTAACCCCCAAGTTGTGCCAAATGAAGTAATTTGCCCGATAATGGAGCGTTTGACGCCATTCCTAAGGGTGAAAGTCATCGAATGGCCAATTTCAGCCAAATCGGGGGAAGTCTGAGTACCCCGAAGGCATGGGTCTTATGGGTTTGGTCCTAATTGCATAGTGTATGTTTGATTTTGGTTTTGGGGGCGCGGGCTTGAAATTGGAAATCGGGATTGAAATTTTGCCCGTTGGGCAGTTTGGCGAGCTAGGTCTAGCTTGCCGAACAGTTCGGCAGTTCGCCAACGTCCCCTTTTAATCGCCTTTAATTTAATTATTTGGCTAGTTGGAGTCTGTAACTTTCAGCGGGAAGCCTGAGCTCACCGAGTTCACTCGGTGACTCGCCGAAAGGATCCTTTGATCGCCTATTCTGCACCCCTAACCCCTAAAATGCACTGTAATTTTCGGCGGGCTAGACTTTGCTCGCCGAGTTGCATCGGCGATTCGCCAAAGGGCCCTGAGTATCGCCAACATGCCTTATTTCTAAGAACTTTTTGAGCTGGTCCTTTTGGCGAGCCCAATCTGGCTCGCCTAAGTGACTCGGTGATTCACCGACTGGTTCGGTGACTCTTCCTGCAACTTAAGTTCTGCATCTTTCTTGAAATATTTCTAACAATTTCTGGTGTGTTTTGCAGATATGGCCAGACCCAACATATCAGGACGAGACATGACGCCCCACAAACGGGCAAAGGGAATCGTCATCAATGAGGATGCAGCGGCATCCAAAGCAAAGGCAACTAAACTTTCTACCACGGGTGGGAAGGGCAAAGGAAAGGGCAAGGCGCCCGCAACTGCATCACCAGAAGTCAGCTCCGACAGTGAAGGAGTCTACGCGACTCACCTCACCACTTCTGAAAGTGAGAGGGAACACCAGGATCCTCGAGCTGATATCTCTGAGCTTGAGGATGAGCAGCTGCTATTGGCCCAGCAAGCTGAAATGCACTCAAAAAGGATACATGATCCATCTAGAATCCGGGTACCTGAGACCACTTCTCCCCCAACTTCAGTGTAGACTGTGGTCCCTGCACCACCTGTACAGGGTCCTCCTCCCCGGTCTCTCAACAGACTAAAGACCGAGGGACTGAGGACTATCATTGAGGAGAAGAGGTTGTCTACAGATGGTGTGGTGGACAGGTACCCCGATATATGGAGCATTCTCAAGAGGCACAAGTTTCAGATATTTACTAAACCCCGGGGTCTCTACATTCCTAATTGGGTCTGGGAGTTCTACACTGCCTATGGAGCTTTGGTGCCACAGGGGAAGAAGAAGGTTGCCACCTTCAAACCAGTCAACTACGTAGTTGTTTGGGGAAAGACAGTAAAGTGTGACAGTGATGATATTAACGCTGTGTTGGAATGCACTGAAAACATTGCAGATGACTATCAGTACATGATCAAGACAAAATCCTTTGAGGAAATGAAGAAGTGGCTGGATCCTCTTCTTTAAGATGGTACTCCTAGGTGGATTGAGGCCGGTGTGCCCATAGAGAAGAAAGATCTAAATGTCGCAGTGAGGTTCTGGTTTGGATTTATTAGCAACACAATTATGCCGTCCCAGAATGAGTCTATCCTCCACCACACAAAGGCGGCCTATCTTGGTTCTATCATTGATAGGTCGAGCCTCAACTTAGGTATGATCATTGGACAAGAGATGGCCATGAGGTCCAGGCAGCACCAAACATCTCTCCCTTTCCCGATATTGATCACCGAATTGTGCAGATGAGCCCGTGTGCCTTGTGATGAAAAGAAGGACGTGGAAGTGATTCCCAACTCCTGTACCGACATCCGGTGGATTTAGGTTGAGTATGTGAAGGATGAGGCTGAGAAGAAGAAGGCAGCCCCGGTGGATACATTCCCGGCTGTTGATATTGAGACACTACCTGTAGAGGCAATATTTCCTACTCCAGCCTCTAGGCCTTCAGGTATTTCTAGCTCTGCCCCTTCCATGACTCCGAGTTCTCCTGCTACTGCCTTGCCTCCTAGGTCCTCTTCTAGTGCTGCTTCCCGACCTCCACTCACCCAGGCCATGCTACTACGTATGGGGCACCTAGCCCATTCTGCTGATGTACGTGCCTCCAGGCTAGAGGCTACAGTGCCTGGGATGATTGAGAGAGACCTTACAGCTGCTTTGACACCTCTTAGAGAGTCTATTGATACCCTCACAATAAGGATAGAGGTGTGTGAGAGAGGTCAGGGAGCCACTCATGAGGTGACGACCTTGAAGGCCGCAATTGCTGAGTTGAGAAAGGATGTGGACCAGCTGAAGTCCACAAATATGTCGATGATTTTTAGGACCATGGAGATCCCTAATGACCTAGACACGGGTATACCAGCTTATTCTGATGTGCCTCCGATTACCACTGGAGATGAGGTTAGAGCTGAGGATGTTGCTGCAGAGTCTGAGGATGAGACTGATGAGGAGGATCTCGGTATCCAGGAGGAGACTACATATGAGGGCCTGACTGAGATTGATGAGGCTATGGTGCATTCATCCATTCAGACTTCGTTGAGGGATACTTCCATGGTAGGCTCCAGTGGAGTGAGTGTTGATGTTGCACCGGGAACTGATGCCCAGATTTAGAGTGTGACCCTGGGCACTGATCCCTGAATAGATGGAGCGACTGTGTAGTTATGATCATTCTTTACCTCCCTCTCTGTCGTTTTTATTGATTGATGTTATTTTAGTTGCATTTGAGGACAACTTCTTTTCTTTTGTGGGTGGAGTGAGGTATTTCCATACCCACCTCTTGTGATTCTGTTTTATTTGTGAATTTTGGGTATTTTGATCTATATATGTGTTTTGATTTAAATTTTGTGGATGTTTGAGCTGGTGGCTCCTTGTTTTGAATGGAAATGGTTTTGACCTATTTTTAAAAAAAAAATTGAAAATTTTGCCACCTCTTTTGTGTATGAATGTGGCTGTCCTTGTGCAAATTTGAGTGTCGATGATGATCAATACTGATGACTTGAATAGTGCTCTTAATTGAACGAAATAAATGTGCGGCTACGATGAGGCCAATGAAGTTGCATAGACAATGTGTGAACTTTTAGCATCTCGTTGTGACTAGCCGGTTATCGAATGAGCCTTTTGTAATGAACATTGCACACTAGCGAAAGTATGGAGTCTTGTTTGATATTGGTGTCAATACCTTGTGTGTTGAGATTACAATTGTGTGATGACACCTAGAATTTGCCCCGTTGGTCCGGTCGACTAAGTGATGCAAGCACTTGATATGATCTTAGGCAACGATTTTGAAGAGTGAGACAATTTGACAATATACCTCTTTTGTGGCCAACCTTGTGAGATGTGTGAACCTTGCTTGAACCCCCTTGAGCCTTATCATTTTCTTGGAAGAAACTTGAACAATCGTGATCCCTCTTTATCCATCTATCCATAACTTTCATGAAGTGTGGTTTGTTTGAATAACCAACTTAGGCCAAAAGCCTAAGTTGGGGGTGTGGTAAAAAGAGAAGGAAAATCAAGAAGTGTGAAAAATACCCCTTTGAGTAATGGTTTTGAAAAAGATGGAACCCCTCTGTATAAAAAAAACAAAAAGAGAGAAAATAGAAGAGAAAAGAAGCAATGAAAAAGAATGAAAAAGTTGTGAAATAAGTGATGAAAATTGCAAAAGAAATGGGGTGTCCAACAATTCATAAGAAGTTGAATAATGGGGTGGATTATGAGCATGTTTGAAATGTTAAAGAAAAAAAGGAATGTGATGTTCAGGCCACACTTCATGAGGGTGAAAGCCACTGAGCCTAAATGACCATACATGTACACTCAGCCCATTAAAAACCTTCAAAAGACATTTGTGATCTTAAGTGAGCTGAAACGAGTGTTGATTGGAAAATAAGGGCAAACATATGGGTGAAGTCATGCATATGTTCATCTTTGTGAGTGTGAGAGTTGTATGTGATTCCGGAACTTTAAATTATTGAGAAATAGTGTGTGAATATGGAATCATCTTTGTTGTGAGGGCATTTGAGTACCTTTGTTGAGCTTGAACTTGCATTTGAAGCAAGTATTGTGAACTTGAGCATCTTTGGTAATGGTGAGTCACAATTAGAATCTTTAAATGCACAATTGATCATTGCATGAGTAAATTGAATCTTGTTGTGTTTATTCATGTAGAGTCTTATGCAGCACTGTTTGAGACATCCTTTTTGAACTGTTGATCTTGAGTTTTACTTGAGGACAAGCAAAAGTTTAAGTTGGGGGGGTTGATGAGTCCGAGATTTGGACTCATTTAGGGCTTTATTTAGATAGGTTTAGTGTCCTCAAATGCTTAATTTGTGCCATAAACTGATGATAAATCCTTGATTTCCAGGTACATGGATTGAGGAACAAAGCAAGAACACTAACATGCAAAAAAGAATAAAACAAACTGAAGAAATGAAGAAAGGCAGGCCTGGTGATCGCCAAGGGCATTTGGCAAATCGCCGAGTGGCTATCAGACCGCCTAAAGTTCCAGTGTGCCAAGCCCTAAAGGAAAGAACCAAGTCGGCGATGAAAAAGAGCAGTCGGCGATGAAAAAGAGCAGTCGGCGGATCACCGAGTAGTTCCGTGAAGCTAAGATAGATCGCCCAAAGTTACAGACCTTAATGATGCTGAATGTCAAGGCGAAAAGGCGATGGAAAAGATCAAAGGGCGGCTCGCTGAGTAGTTCGGCGAGCCCGACTTACTTCGCCGAAGAGCCCTTTGTGGCTTATTTTTGGCAGCTATAAATAAGATTTTGAATATGGAATTTAGTATCAATTTTTTATCTATCTTTTGACATTGAATTTAGTCTAGAACAGTTTTCTCTTGAGTTCTCTTAGTAGACTTGAGGGTTTTGAGACTCAACTTGGAGATTTCACAAGTGGGTTTCTAATTTTCTTTGAATTGAAGCATTGTAAAGCTTGAATTCCTCTTACCCAGTTGATGGCTAATCGATTCGGTAACGGTTTTTATCTTTTTATGATGTTCGGCTAAAACCCCAATTCTTGGGGAGTGATCATGTGATTATGGGTTGAATTAGTGTATGGGTATTGCTAATTACTAGTTTAAATGCTATTTTGAAGTGGGTTTAATCATTAGTTGTGGGTTAATTTATAAATTGTAGTTGCAAATGCAGTTCTAATTTTGTGTTCTTAGCTTGCTCGAGAGAGAGGTTTTTGAACCAAAGCTTTTGATTAATGATTTGTATGTATTGGGTTAATTTGGGTTCAGCTTGAAAGAGTGAATCCTAAACCTAGTCCTACCCATCTTGCTCGAGAGAGAAGATGCATTAAGGTTATGGGTTGTTCTTAATTGCTATGCTTGTTGATGTTTGAGAGAAATCGCTTAAAGCGGAATAGTTGTTCAAGAGAAAGCTATTTCAATTATAGTCTAGCCTACCCACTTATTTTTGGTTGTTTACTAGTAGTTTCAATTACCCATATATCGAAATTTGCCTATAATCGATCACATCCCAAGAATTTCTCTCCTTATTGTTATCTCATTGCTATTTGACTGCTTGTAGTTGATAATTTCAAACCAAAAACTCCCAATTGACATTTAATGTCACCCCTTTTATTTGATATGTCTTTTACCGATAATATCTATTCCTATAGCTAGTTAGATCACATTTGTACTTCTTAATTGAATTTGAACACGTACCGCTCCCTGTGGGATTCGACCCCAACTCAATTGTTGGGTTTTATACTGCTTAACGATCGTTCACACCTAGAATTGGATGAGGTGTGTTTGAAACGTTAATCAGTCTTCCTCTTAAATCTTATTTAATGCATTTTAAGAATATGCCTCCAACAAGAGCTTCATTGAGAAGGAATGCTAATGACAATGTGGAACTTGTAATTCCTCAAGATCCTGTTGATCTTTTGGTCGATCAAGTCTCACATGTCGAGTTTAGGGCTGCTTTCCAAGTGTTGGCCCAAGCCATGACCACTCAAGATAATAAGAAGGTTGTAGCTCCTGTGAACCTAATTGTAGGTATGGCTGCAGCAAAGGTTAGAGACTTCACAAGGATATATCCCTCCATAACTTCATGGTTCGAAAGTGGATTAGGATCCACAAGAGTTCATTGAGGGAATCCATAAGATTGTTGACATAATGGGTATGACTCTGGTAGAGAAGGTGGATTGACCGCTTATCAATTGAAAGGAGTTTCTCAAGTTTTGTATGATCAATGGAAGGGAGAAAGTGTATTGGATGCAGGTCCTTGGATGGAGAACAAGTTTAAAGGGGTATTTCTTGATCGGTTTTTTCCCCTTGAGTTGAGAGAAGCTAAACTGCAAGAGTTCATACATCTAAGCAAGGTAACATGAATGTGAAGGAGTAATCATTCAAGTTAACTCAATTTTCTAAGTATGCTCCAACAATTGTTGTCGACTCTAGGGCCCGAATGAGTAAGTTTGTTTCGGGTGTGTCTGAATTGGTGGTCAAAGAATGTCGAACTTCCATATTGATCAAAGAGATGAATATCTCAAGGTTGATGACTCATTCCCAACAAATCGAGGAGGAAAAGGTCAAGGAGAAGAATAGAGTCAAAGAGGGCAAAGAATGATAGTGGTGATTTCTTTCACTCTAGGTCTGGTGGACATGGACGTTCTCAGTTTTGGTAAAATTTCCCTGGCCCGAATCCATCTAGTGCTCCATTCCAAAATTCTAATAATGATAAGATGTTTAGACCCAAGCCTCAAGGAGGGGTTTCTAGTGGATCTTTATTCCCCGTTTGCCACAAGTGTGGCAAGAACCATCTGGGGGGATGCTTAGCTGATACCAATGGTTGCTATGGTTGTGGTAAGAGTGGTCATAAATTGAGGGATTTCCTTTACTTGTTGCCAAGGGTAGAGATGGTCGTCAGGTTACGCCTAGTGCTTCTTTTGGTCGCCCGACTCAGTTAGGTACTTCTTCTGGTTATGGTGGTGCTCCTTGTCAGAAAAGATTTTATGCTCTTCAGACCCAACAGGATCATGAGGGTTTACCAAATGTGGTGACTGATATGTTACGAGTCTTTCAGTTTGATTTTAATTCATTGTTTGATCCATGTGCTATATTATCTTTTATGACTCTTTTTGTAAATATGAAGTTTGATATCAGTTCTGAAATTCTTTTAGAACCTTTTTCACTCTCTACTCATGTTGGTGATTCTATTTTTTATAGAAGTGTCTATAAAAATTGCTCAATTTCAGATTTTCATAGAGTCACTCTGGTTGATTTATTAAAGCTAGACATGATAGATTTTGATGATTTCTTGGGATGGATTATCTTCATTTTTGTTATGCTTCCATAGATTGTCAAACCAAATTGGTTACATTTCAGGTTCCGAATGAACCTATCTTAGAATGGAAGAGTGGAAATTTAACACCTATAGGTCGGTTTATCTCTTGCCTGAAGGCTACGAAAATGATTTCAAAAGGTTTCATCTATTATCATGTTCAAGTTATAGATACAGATTCTGAAACTCCTACTCTTGAGTCAGTCTCGATTGTATATGAGTTTTTGGAAGTGTTTCTCGATGATCTTCGATGTGTTCTTCCCGAAAGAGAAATAGACTTTGATATTGACTTTCTTCTAGATATGCAATCTATATTTATTCCTATTTATCGTATGACTCTAGCAGAACTTAAGGAGTTAAAGGATTAGTTAAAAGATTTCTTGGATAAGGATTTCATCAGAACGAGTATCTGACCATGGGGTGCTTCGATATGGTTTTTACGAAAGAAAGATGGTTCACTTCGTGTGTGTATTAGCTATAAATAATTGAACAAAGTCACGGTGAAAAATGAGTATCCTATTACAAGGATAGATGACTTGTTTGATCAACTCCAAGGTGCTAGTTACTTCTTAAAGATTGATCTTCGATCGGGGTATAATCAATTGAGGGTAAGGGGAAGTGACATTCCAAAAACATCTTTTTGAACTCGGTATAGTCACTATAAGTTCTTGGTGATGTCATTTGGTTTAACTAATACCCCGACGACTTTCATGGATCTTATGAATAGAGTGTTCAAGCAATATCTTAATATGTTTGTGAATGTGTTCATTGATGATATTTGATTTACTCGTGGAGTAAAGATGGACATGTTAATCACCTAAGGATCGTGTTTCAAATCCACAAGGATCGTTAATTATTTGCTAAGTTTAGCAAGTGTGAGTTTTGGTTTAGGTCCAATGATTTCCTTGGCCATATTGTTTCTGCTGAAGGTATTAAGTTTGATCCTAAGAAGAGTGAGGCAGTTAAGAACTTGCCTAGACCTCTTCCCCCCTTCAATTATTTGAAGTTTCTTGGGGTTTGATGGTGTTATTATAGAAGGTTTGTGGAAGAATTTTCCTCTATTGCTTCGCCTTTGACTACATTGACTTAGAAAAAAGGTGAAATTTCAATGTTCGGAAGCTTGTGAGAAAAGTTTCCAAGAGTTGAAAGATAGACTCACTTCATACCCAGTTTTGATACTACTGGAAGGATCTGATGGGTTTGTGGTTTATTATGATATGTCACAAATTGGTCTTGGTTATGTATTGATGCAACATGGTAAGGTAATTGCTTATGCTTTGAGGCAATTAAAGGTGCATGAAAATAATTATCTGACTCATGATTTGGAGTTAGCGGTGGTGATTTTTGCATTCAAGATTTGGAGACGTTATCTCTATAGTGTTCATGTGGATGTATTCACCGATTATAAGAGTTTTCAATATGTGTTTAAGAAAAAGGATTTGAATCTTCACCAATGAGGTGGCATGAATTGTTGAAATATTATGATATGAGTGTTCTCTATCATCTGGGTAAGGAAAACATGGTTGCCAATGCTCTTAGCCAATTGTCGATGAGTAGTTTTGCTCACATTGATGATGGTAAGAAGAAGTTAGTTCGTGATGTTCATAGGCTAGCTCGATTGGGTGTTCGCTTGCTTGATTCTGAGGATGGTGGTATCATTGTTCAAAATTGCTCAGAGTCGTCCTATATTTCGAACGTGAAAGCTAAGCAAAATTGTGATTCGACTATGGTAGAGTTGAAGAAAGTTGTTTTTGAGAAAGTCATCGAGGATTTCTCCAAGGAGGAGATGGTGTGCTTCGTTACCAAGGTCAGTTATGTATTCAAAATATTGATAAGTTGAGGCAATAGATTTTATCGGAAGCTCTATTCACCTGAGAGCCACCAAGAAGAATCATGATTTGCGAGAGGCCTATTGGTGGAATGGGATGAAAAGGGACATTTCAGAATTTGTAGCTAAGTGTCTTAATTGTGAACAAATGAAAGTTGCCCATCAAATACCAAGAGGGTTGGCTCAAGATATTAGCATCCCTACTTGGAAATGGGAAGATTTGAATATGAACTTTATTATGGGTTTACCTCGTACTCTTCAATGATTTGATTCTATATTGATTATTATGGAGTGAATTACTAAGTAGGCTCATTTTCTTCCTGTGAAGAACTCATTTCAGTCGAAGACTAAGCTAGGCTTTATATTCAGGAAATGGTGAAGTTGTATGGAGTGCCTTTATCCATTATTTCCGACAAGGGTAGTCAGTTTACTTCTCAATTTTAGAGGTCATTTCAGAAAGATCTTGGTATCCAAGTAAATCTTAGTATGTCTTTTCATCCTCAAAGCGATGGCCAAGCCGAGTGTACCACTCGGACTTTAGAAGATATATTGAGAGCTTATGTGATTGACTTCAAGAGTAATCGGAATGATCAATTGCCTTTGATTGAGTTTGCTTATAATAATAGTTATCACTCAAGTATCCAAATGGCTCTATTTGAGGATTTCTACGGTAGGAGGTGTAGGTCTCCTATTGGTTGGTTTGAAGTTGGTGTGGTCGCTTTAATAGAGCCCGAGTTGGTTCATGAGGCTATGGTTAAGGTTTAACTTATAAGAAAAAGGTTGAAAATGACTTAACGTCGATAAAAGTCTCAGGCCGATGTTAGAAGAAGAGAGCTTGAATTTGATGTTGATGATTAGGTTTACATGAAGATCTCAACTATGAAGGTTGTGATGAGATTCAGAAAGAAAGGGAAGCTTAGTCCCCATTATGTAGGCCCATATCTGATTTTGAGGTGTTTTGGTAAGGTAGCCTATGAGTTAGATTTGCCTTCCAATTTTGCATCACTGCGTCTGGTGTTTCATGTTTCATTATTGAAGAAATGTATTGTTGATCCTACTTCTATTGTTCCATTATATATTATTGGTGTTGAAGAAAATATTTCTTATGAAGAGGTTCCGGTTGAAATCTTGGATCGTTAAGTCTGTAAGTTGAGAAATAAAGAAGTTGCTTCCGTGAAAGTTCAATGGAGGAATCAATTAGTTGAGGGTGATACTTGGGAGGTCGAAGCAGATAAAATGTCCAAGTATCCTCATCTCTTTCCCTCAGTTCCCGTTCTAGCTTGAGGTATTAGCCCCTTATGTTTACTCTTTCGTATTTATGTGTTTTAACTACTCTCATGTTTCCATATGCATGCATGTTCAAGAAAGTTGTTTTAAAGTTCATGTTTTAGCTTAGGGTCAATTACTCCTTGTTTGTGTACATTTTGATACGATTCGCATTTATGTTGGTTTTCTAAAGTCGATTACTCATTCCCTATTCTATATTCATGCTATCTTAAGTCCCATTGGAGGACGAATGTTTCCAAGGGAGAAATATTGTAGCTCCTCAAAATTTGGAAAGTTGAATTGGAAGGGGAAAGTTCAGAATTATTCACTAATGTAGTTCCTACGAATCCTCCTACTGAACGCACATGGTCATACAGTTCCTAGAAGGCCGTCGTCGAAAGGGTTATGGAAATTCAGAAAAAAGACAACTCCCATAAGAATTCCTACGGACCACCAGGGCGGTCCGTATATGTTTTTACGGCTCGTAGGAAGGTTCCAGACTTCATAATTTTTTTTGAAACCTATGGTTCTATGGTTAGGACCTACAGCTCGTGGAAGGACCTACAAACCGTAGGAAGTGTTCGTTGGAATTAGTTGGATTTTAGAACTCCAGTACCTGTTCTATTGATGACCAGTAGGGTCTGTGGAAGGTTGTAAGGACTGTAGGTCAGTTCGTAGAGTCCATTCGGTAGTTTTAGTTCAGGGTTATTCAGGTCTTTCTCTACCTTTTAATACCTAAACTACGTCGTTTCTAGAACATTCTAAGGTCCTATAACTACTTTTACTATTCAAATCTACCTAATTCCCTCTCATTCAATCAAACCCTCTAAAGCTCCTAAGTCTTCTTTACCAAAATTCTATCCAAACCTCTAAAGGTAGATTCTAGGGTTCTTCAAGCTTCAAACTTTCTCTTGCAATGCTAAGGCTTTAATTATCCAAGATATGTGGGAAATTCATCAATGGATCCTCTTTCATCCATTGAGTCCTAAAGATTTCTCAAAAATCTCCTTTAAGATTTCACACAAATTCTAGGGTTTTAATATTATTCTTCATGGGGTTAATTATTTATGATCCAATTGGTAATATTTGATCTTATTATGAATGATTTGATCTAAATTATACATTTTCAATTAATTTCATATGAACCCATGCCATACGCCTATATTATGATTATGAACTATGTTTTGAGATTATGCATGCATCATAAAATTGAGGAATTTATGAACCAATGATGCTTTAGGTAAAATATTAATATGTTTTATGAAAAATGTTGCTTTAAAGTGAAATATTATTATTATTAAATAGAGATAAGGGGTCAAAAACACACCTTAACTATCTCATTTTTTTTAGTTTCATACCTAAGTTATTGAGAGTGTGAGTTTTATACTTAAACTATCACTTATTAGTTTGAGAAACGCATCTCTCTCTTTTATCAGAATCTCATCATGGTATGTGTAATAAACCCACTCTTTTATTTAAAGAAATTGTCACATCACACTCCACATGGACAAAACATTCCACCTTGACAAAAATTAAATAAATTAATAGTATTAGTTAAATTAAAGTTAAAGATTAAAGTATTACTATTCTCAAAAGAAATTCTAAAATAAGATGTAAAATATTTTTCTTACCCCACTCTGCCCCGTCCTCTCACCGTACTCCCCATCCCAAATTTTTAGCTTTCTTTAAAAAGAAATTTTTTTTTTAGAAAAGTTCTTACTTCATCTGCGGGGGGGGG
>JAJONR010003942.1:0-52606 GCA_029582245.1 Solanum etuberosum | reverse complement strand
GAAGGTTGGGCCAAGAGAGGGATAGTGCATGTAAGCACTCAAAAGGGGTAGTGGCTAAGATGTGGTTGTCCAAAGAAAGGCTTCAGGCTCAAAGTGGGGAAAACTAGGGATCAATGTCATTTGGTAGGTTTTAAAAGTCACAATCGGGTCAAAGAAGGCCTACAATCCTTTCCCAAACCAAACATAAGTCAGGATTTCGCCTCGATAAACATTCAAGCCAAGTTCTAGATCAACAGTGCGATGCAATTGAATTTTGATCTAAAAGCTCACGACACAATGCACATGAAAGCATGAGGTTGGTTTTATTCTTATCTTGAATGCATGCAAGAGAATTTTCAAGCATCACAAAAGTATAAATGAGAGGTACCAAAAGAGTCTATAGTTTACCACAAAGTCAGTCCCCTCCATCATACCAAATATTTCTCATGCTCCTAACTATATTGGTCTCAATGAGCTGAAGACATGACACTTACAATATATACACATTTTTTTTTTAAAAGAATAAATAAATACCGAACCCAAAAAGGGTTGCCTACGTATCTCATCAAGATGAGAATCAGGTTCGCATAGTTCGTGCAGATATGCCTTTGAAAATATGCACAAACTATTTGACTCTTTTTTTTAAATTTAAAAGAATGAATACTGAAGCCGAGAAGGGCTATCTACGTATCTCACCGAGATGAGAATCAGATTCGCGTAGTTCGTGCAGATATGTCTTTGAAAATATGCACAAACTATTTTACTTTTCTTCTTTAAAAAAAAATAATAAATTTGAAAGAATAAATACCGAACCCAAGAAGGGTTGCCTACGTATCTCATCGAAATGAGAATCAGGTTCGCGCAGTTCGTGTAGATACGGCATAAAAGAATTTCAAGATTTAGACAAACTCGGAGCAATTCTTATATCCTCTTAACTGCCGATCTTTGCACTGTCTGTTGAATGTGGTCTCCCAATATTTACAGTAACCACTTGTTGTTGTATTCTTTTTTGAATGTCTCTTCGAACTGTGTGTTCTCCCAATTATTCACAAGAACTATACATTATTATCACCATCCCCGACACAGTCGAGGATGGTTTTCCTGCAAAATATGAGAAATGTGTGAAAGTAGAGCCAACATGTAAAATACATAAGTTGAGTGCGACCTCATAGTCAAAGACTCCCCTGATTTATTTTTATGACTTGATATTAATGTCTTGGGAGATACAAAAACTCGAATTTCGCGAATCCTCTTGTCCCTTGCAACTTCGAGCGAATAATGACTTCCAAATTCTGACATAAATCAACTTTTAGCTTAAAATGAAGAAAAACTCAAAAGGTAAGAGTGTTAGTTCGTGTTCATAATGGATAATGCAAAATATCACACAAAGAATGAATTAAGCACATAAGCATTGTTTTTATTAAAGACAAACTCAATTATATCACATAGCATACAAACAATTGTTACGCGTCCTATACAAATATGTGACCCTTTCATGCCAAGGGTAGTCCTATTGATCTGAAGGATGTATTATGCCATTTGACAACATTCCATTGTCCCCCAAAACACTTAGTACAAATTTTATGAATAATTCAAATAGGATTACAAAATAAGGAAAAATAAGGAAACAAATAATCAGTCCCCCGCAGGGGTACCATCCTAAACTAAGCCTTTGTGGAAGGTCCTTACTTCTTGAACCACTTGTCATCTCCGAATGCCAACACATTTTGGATGAAATGGTAGCTTGCAGGGTTCCTTCTTCGACTCGAGCAAGCTATTAAGATAAACCCCCAACCACGATTGACAATGATTTGCCAAATGTCGTATACATGTTTCAAATTTTAATACATAAGTATGATTATCCGTTTAGGCTGAAGGCCATTTTGGACTCAAGGTGGGCTTCTAATGGGCCCAACACGCCTTGGGTGTTGGGTCAACTTAGTTCAAATGCGCTAAATCTGGGATTCGGTTTCAATCTACGCTAGTTGACTAAAAGTGATTTTTGAAAGACCGAGAGCCCAAGCGGACAACTTAGGCTGGAACTCACGACAACCATTGGACGCCTGACGTACCAATAAATTGCCGATCATTCCGAAAAAGGGTCGAGTATAAAAAGTCCGACTGCGATTACGCAAAAACCGTTCTTAATATACTATACATACATATTGGAAAATGCCATGAATTCAATGATAATATACATACAATTAAATAAACAATGAATAAACAACAAGTAGAATATACAAACAATCAACAAAATATACAAGATACAAGATATTATACAATAAAAGAAAAGTCTCCTCAATTTAAAAAAATAAACTCATAATGGTTAGAACCTCTATTTCACCAGCAGAGTCGCCATTCTGTTTACATCTCTACTTTATTCAAACAAGGAGAAACGTCGTGGTGGCTCGAAAAATAATGAATTAATGTCAATTTTAAAAGAATTTCAAGAAAAAAGATGATTTAAAGGAGTCGCCACCTAATTTTAGGAAACCAATTAAAAAAATATGTCTACGAAATCAATAGATTCTAGGTAAAGGGTTCAAGTTATTTCGAAGGGAAGATGTTAGACATCCTTCGAAATCCACAATTGTGGGTCCCAACTGAATTCATTTTTTTCAAATTGAGGAGGAGATAAAACAATATATAAGTAAAACAAACATGCGATATTCACAAAGAATAAAATAAAACAAAAATATAAGAAACGGCCTAAGTTTGCCTAACGTCGATAAATATAAAATAATGAATAAAGAGTGTAATTCTAACTTCATTCGAATAGCTTCAATGGGAAGCAACTTCGTGTACCTATAAAAACACTTAGTAAAAATGTTAGTAATAAATAAATATGAATAAAAATAAATGAATTAAATAATAACTTAAAAATAAAAACCCAACATGGGAGGCCTTAGAAATCGACGAAAATTTCTTCATCAGCCAATTTTAACATACAAAATATATAAACTTAAACTAAATTTCTGTCTGTTAAAATGGAGAGGCCTCCAAAACCGACAGAGAGATTTTTTCATTGGCCAATTTTAACATACAAAATATATAAACTTAAACTAAATTTCCATCTTTTAAAATTGGGAGGCCTCCAAAACCGACGGAGAGATTTTTTTAATTGGCCAATTTAACGTGATATTTTTTCTAACACAACATTACTATTAAACTTAAACAAAGAACAAAATGAAATAACTTGCAACGACTAAAAAAGATAACAACAATACTAATTAAATAAAAACACATAGTTGCTGGAAATTCTTAGAATAATAGTAGGAATTGAAGTAAACAAATAATAAGATAATGAGAAAATAAAAATAAAAAATCAGGATTAAGAATACCACAACTAACAATAATAATAACATTAATAATCTTAAGAAGAAATAACAATTATATAATACTAATAATAATAGTAGTAAACAAAAGAGAAAAAAGGCATAATAATAACAATAAAATGAATCTGCCAACAAAACTAACAGAAACACAAAAACAAAAAAACAAAAAATTAAAACAACACAACCATCATAAATCCATAACCATTTTAAACAAATATAATTTGTAAAGAAATAAGCATACAGATATTAATAAACTAAAGTAATAAAATCAAAAAGAAGCAATCCAATAATATTAAAATAATAACAGTTAGTCTAAAAACAAGAACAAAACAGTGAGGAAATATGGGTTATCTTAGAGAAGAATTTTTTAACTAAATCGTTGGTGTGAGAGCCTCGTGGTAGAGATATGTGGCTGATTGGAAGTTGGTTGTTGTTGTTAGCTGATTATTGGAGCTTGGAACTCACGTTTGCTGGAGCTTTGAGCTCGTTCGCCGGTTTGGCGTTTCGATTTCGCCAGAAATGGCGGAGGAGAGAGTAGTGGTTGTTTCTGGTTGGGGTCTTGATTGGTTCACTGGTCTGCCGGAAATGGCGTTGCTTTGGTGGTTGTTTGCTGTTGGCGAAGAGAGGAACAAGGGTCGTTTGGGACTGGTGGTGTTATGGGTCGAAGAAGAAGGGAGAAAGGGGGTTTAGGTTGTTTCGTGGTGGAGGAACGAGGGCTGTTTGGTGGTGGGTCGGAGATGTGAGCTTCGAGCTCACTGATGGGGTTTTGGACAGTGTTGGTCGGTTGTTTGTGGTGGGTTTTGTATGGATTTCGGTGGGGGTTTTGATGGGTCTGGTGGCTGTTCAGTGGTTGTTGGTCGGAGTTGGAGTTCGCTGGAGAAAATGGTGAAGCAATGGTGGTTCTCCGGTTGGGTTTTGCCGGAGAAGAAGAGTGAAGAGGTTGGGTGGCCGGCTGTTCGCCTGAGGCACTGGTGGGCTCGCCGGATTCCGGTGGAACTCCGGCGACTTGCCGGAAAAATAATGAACAATAAAAAGGAACTTTTTGAACACATAAAAATCTGGAAATTACCCCCTAAATTCTATACACCACCCCCTTGATTTAATGACCAAACCATTCTTTAAATAAAAAATCGAAAACCACCTATAGTACAATATCACTATCTTAAAATCATGGGCTAAAACCACTAGCTTAATAAAAATCTGCGTATAAAATCTTATCCATATTTGAATGAATTTACAAACTGTGCAAAATATCAAAAATGAATATTAACAAATGTAACGAATAAAATGAATATTAAAAAATATAATGAACGTAACTAACGACATGTGAAAAATGCAATTTAGCAGAAATAACGATTTAATCAAAATGAACAAATATTTGAACTTATTCAACCTGTTGTGACAAAAAATAACGTAATTAAAATTAACTGATAAAAAATCTAAAATTTTGATAAATATCGATAAACTTATTTAAAATTATAAAAAAATATTTTTAAATACTGAATAAATAGAACTTAAAACTTATGAATTTTGAAAATGTTTGGCCAAAATTGGGTGTTAACAAAGCCAGCAATACATGCTTAATTTTATAAAACTGTTCCTTGAAAGTCAAAATTCCACATCATATGATTCATATCTTCAAAACATAAGGGACTAAATGGGTTAATGGGGAAGTCATCATAAAATCGTCATGTATCATCAATTAATAAATAAGAGATCATAATTTAATCATTTAAATCAATAATGCAAGGAACCTATGGCAATTGAAGAAAACCCTAACTCAATTGAGAAATTCTACCTTTTGAAATAGAGGAATTTGGGAACTCCATGGATGAAAGCAATTCATGGATGAAAATTGTCATACCTTGAATCCAAATACTAGCCTTCAATGGAGGAATTGAGACCTTGACTTGAAACCCTAGGTTTAATCTTCTTCTTCTTCTTCAAGTTCTAGAGAGACAATTATTTGAGAGTTCTTCTTTTTGGTGAGTTTGGAGAGAATGATTTCTATTGGGAAATTTGGGGGTAAAAAGACTTATATAGGGGTCCTAAATATAGGAAAAATGACATAGTATAGAAGTTAATTAATTAGGAAAAGACCCAATTGCCCCTAAAAATAACTGCCAGCTGCCCACCTACGGACCCCGGTCGACGAACCATGGTCTGACCTACGGTCCGTCCTGGTGGACCGTCATTGGGATCAGGAACTATAACTTTTGCCAGTGAACCACAAACCATGGTCTGACCTACGGTCCATTGGTCAGGCTGTGGTCCTGAGCCTCCAAACCTCTCTTAGACAGGGCCATCCACAGAGTACACCAACGGTCCGTGGTCCCATCCACGGGCCGTGGCTGGCCGTCGTGGCTGGCACCTGTAGTTTTCCCAAAATGGTTTCTTTACCCTTTTTTGGATACGGGGTGTTACAATGGCCATGGTAGTTCGTCGGGTTCATAGAAGGAGTTATCTGTGCCGAGGTCTTGTTATACTTGTGGGAATCCAGGTCGTATGATGCGACAATGTCCTCTACCAACTTATTCAAGACCTCGGCGTTCTTATTCAGCTGCTCCAGCTAGAAATTCAGCGCCTCCGGCCAAGGGTCGAAGCAGAAGTCAAACCGGTATAAGTAGCAGGACTACTGGTAGGGGTACTCCAGCTCCATAGGGAGGAGGTAGAGGTTCTACTCAGACTGCATGAAACCGTGAGGGCCAGTGTTATGTTTTTTCAGGGACACCTGAGGCTGATACTTCTGATGTTGTGATTAAAGGTATCGTCCAGTTTGACATCGACCTGCGTCTGTATTGTTTGATCCGAGGTCTACTTTCTCATATGTGTCTACCTATTTTACTGTTGGGCTTGATATGATGTCTGATTGCATGCTTGTGCCTATTCATGTTTCTACACCAATGGGTGAATCCTTAGTGGTGGATCGAGTGTATCAATCCTGTCTAGTTTTTTTGGTCGGTATGATACTAGGGTAGATTTCATTATTTTGGGGATGGTAGACTTTGATATTATCTTGGGTATGGATTGGCTTTCTCCGTATGTCACGACCCAAGGTAGACCCTAGGTGTAAAATAATGTATAAGATCCCGAGAGGCCACATACAAGCCACTTAGCATACATCATCCAAGATAATAGAAATCAAGAGATTTAAAAGACAATTTCAAAACATAGAGCCTTATAAAATGAAGCAAAAATCTAACAAAGTCTCAAAGCCATCTAGTACAAAGAAGTAATCGTGACGTAACCCGTACAATAAGTTCAAAACTAAAATGTAAAGAAAATATGAATTAAAGGCTTGGTCCCCGGAACATGAGGACTCACCAATCTTCAAACTTCTGCTAATAGATCCCTAACCGCGGAGATGTGAATCTGGAGCATCTGACCCTACATTTGGGGAAAGGTAGGCAAGAGTATGCGTTTGTACAAAAATGTACCAAGTATGATAGCAATGCATAAAATATGAGATCATGCTAAAAAGGGACCTTTTCGTGATATGCAATGGCCAAGCTAAAACATGAGATAAAAGAGTTAGAAAACATAAGTCATAAGACATTGTCAATGCAAGCTAATATCTTTAAAATATTCGCGAGATACTTATAGCAGTAACCTTAGTTCATTCTTGTGGGAGATTTACCTTTATCTGACATATAAGACCATGTGAACTATAAACATGGAATTCGGTGTCTACCCCACACCGAAAAGGGTTGTCCTACTTGCCAAGGTAAGACCGTGAAATTTTAGCTTATGTGGATCCACTAGCTAATGTCTATCTAAGAAAATCATCCTATGGGGGCACATAGGTATGGGATAAGGAGATTGCTACTAGAAACTCGGCCTCTACTAATGGGAGATCTTACATCTCAATATCCTCTCGGTGCTAAGCGTAAATCACACGGAATAGTCATTATCTTACTTGTCTTATTATTAAGAGGCATGGGTAATCTCTGCTTGCCTTATCATCCATGGAAAGATACAATTAAGCAACCAATTCAAGCTATGTTTCATTAGAATAGCTTCTAAATCTTGATTCAAAGTTCATTTGAAAAACCTTTCAACACTAAGAATCTTTATGTGAGAAAATCCTTTCACAATCATGCTTTCATGTGTATATGAAAAATCCTTTCACAATAGAACAACATCACTCTCAAAGAATTCTTAAATATTTACATCAATTTCATAAGAACATGCATAATTTCATACACTCATCTTTCATAGTTCAAAACCCACTTTCAATCATCAAAATCTAGAAAACATGAGTTAGGCACGGGTTCAGGGGGATTCATTTTAAAATATGGAATCTTCTCAATTCATGCATAATAGATCATAAAACAATCAAATAAATCAACATTGAAAGGAACCCATGACATGGAAGAAAACCCTAACTCAATTGGGGATTTCTAACTTGTAAATTGGAGAATTTAGGCTTTCCATGGAGGAAAGGGATCCATGGATGAAGACTATCATACCTTAATGCCAAAATCTTGCCTTTAATGGTGGAATTGGAGACTTGACTTGAAACTCTAGCCTTCTTCTTCAACTTCTAGAGAGAGAAATATTTGAGAGGATGACTTTTTCTTCTTTTGAAAATTTAAGAAAACGAATTAATTTAAGGGATTTTTGGGGTTAAAACGTTTATATAGGGCTTCTAATAGATGATAAAACGATATAGTATTAGGATAGAATAAATAGGAAAATACCCAAGATCCCCTTTAAAAATAACTGCTGACCCCATTAACGGTGAGGACCTACGGTCCGTGGTTCCACCAATGGACCATCCTGGTCGACCGTCGATGAGTTCAGAAACTTGTTTTTGGACCTTCGACTGACGGGACCCATGTACGGTTTGTGGGTCCCTCTACGGGCCGTACATGCCCAGCCGTGGGTCTCACTTTTGACTCTAAAATTCCTCTAAGTGTGGGACTCATCTATGAGACCTACATACGACTCGTGCATTAACCAACGGACCTACTGGTGAACTGTCGGAAAAGTAATGGAACTTGACATTTCGGAAAACATTTGGACTGCCACCCAGGAAGTGACCTACGGTCCATGTATCAGTCCACGGGCTGTTGATGGCTCCATCGGGACTGGCACTAGATCCTGCAAAATCTGAAAGTTCTACCCTTTTTGAATTTGAGGTGTTAAATTATCTCCCCCTTGGGAACATTCTTCCTCGAATGAGATTCAAGATATCATAAGGAGGGTAGGAACTTAATCTGACAGCCCAACATGAATGCAATTACACAAAATGCACATATCCGAGGAGGAAACATCAACTCCAAGCTAAAGCATGTTCAAAGCATCAAATCATGAAGTCTATATGCAACTCATACTCAAATACACATAAACATGTAGAGATCAATCAAGTTAACTCATTTTCTCAAAATTTAAGTTTTTCATGAATATTGCATAATGAGGAAATCATGGAAATATCTAAGACACATGACACCAAAAGAGTAAACCATGAGGAGCAAGATACCTCAAGCTATAATAGGGATAGGAGGAAAGAGATGAGGATAACGGGACATCATATCGGCCTCGGCCTCCCAAGTAGCACCCTCAACTAATTGATTCCTCCAAAGAACCTTCACGGAAGCAACTTCTTTGTTTCTCAATTTCTTAATTTGCCGGTCAAAATTCTCAATCGAAACTTCCTCATAAGAAATATTCTCCTTAACTCCCAAACCTTCTATGGGATTTGTGGACATCGGATCTCCAACATATTTCTTCAACAAGGAGATATAGAAAACTGGATGTACTTATGCCAAATCATTAGGCAATTCAAGTCCATAAACAACTTTGCCCATTCGCCTCAAAATCTAATATGAGCCCACATAACGGGGACTAAGATTCCCTTTTTTACCAAATCTCATTACACCCTTCATGGGTAAAATTTCCTAGTAGACCCAATCATTAATATCAAACTGAAAATCTCTTCTTCGAACATCGGCATAGGACTTTTGTCGACTTTGAGCCGTTTTCAACCTCTCTCTAATAAGCTAAACTTTCTCCATAGCTTCATGTACCAACTCAGGACCTATCAAGGCGACTTCACCCACTTCAAACCAACCTATAGGATATCTACACCTCCTACCATATAGAGCTTCAAATGGAGGCATGCCAATACTGGAGTGATAGTTATTGTTGTATGCAAACTCAATCAAAGGCAAGTGATCATCCCAATTACCCTTGAAGTCAATTACACACACTCTCAACATATCTTCCAAAGTTTGGATAGTACGCTCCACTTACCCATCTGTTTGTGGATGAAAGTTCATACTAAGATTAACATGAGTACCAAGATCCTGTTGGAAAGATCTCCAAAATTGAGAAGTGAATTGGGTACCACGATCAGAGATAATGGATAGGGGCACTCCATGCAACCTAAACATTTCTCTCAAGTACAACTTAACATAGTCCTCCGCCGAATAAGAAACCTTGATGGGAATGAAATGAGTTGATTTCGTCATTCGATCTACTATAACCCAAATCGAGTAACGTTGTCACCGGGTGCGTGGTAAACCAACAATGAAGTCCATATTAAAATTCCCCCCCTTACAAGTAGGAATGCTAACATCTTGGGATAAACCTCCCTGCCTCTGATGCTCAACTTTCACTTGTTGACAATTAGGACACTTAGCCACAAATCTGCAATATCCTTCTTCATCCCATTCCACTAATAGATTTCTCATAGGCACGGTACATCTTGGTGGCTCGCGGGTGAATGGAATATCGAGAACTATGGGCTTTTGATAAGATTTGGTTTTTCAAGCCATCAACATTAGGGACACTTAAATTACCTTGATATCTAAGTACCCCATTTCCAACTTGGGAGAAAGCCTCTACGGACTTTTTAAGCACCGCTTTCTTCAATTCAACCAAAGCCGGATCAAGATCTTGCTTGGCCTTCACATCTACCACAAAAGATGATTCTGAATCATTGTGGATCATAATACCGCCTTTAGTAGAGTCAATTAACCGAACACCCAATCGGGCCTATCTATGAACATCTCGAACCAACTACTTTTTATCATCTTCGATGTGGGCAACACTCCCATCGATAACCGACTAAGAGCATCCGCCACCACGTTTACTTTACCAGAGTGATAGAGAACACTCATGTCATCATATTTAAATAACTCAAGCCACCTCATTTGGCGAAGACATAGATCTTTATACTTAAACACATATTGCAAACTCTTATGGTTGGTAAAAACATCCACATGACCACCATATAGGTAATGCTTCCAAATCTTTAAGGCAAAAACAACTGCCGCTAGATCAAGTTCATGGGTAGGATAATTCTTCTCATGAATCTTAAGTTGCCTTGAAGCATAGGCAATGACTTTCTCATTTTTCATAAGTACACATCCTAACCCAATTCTTGTGGCATCACAATAAACAACAAATCCATCAACTCCTTCCGGTAAAGTCAACACCGGAGCGGAAGTAAATCTATCTTTCAATTCTTGGAAACTCTTTTCACACGCTTCGGACCATATGAACTTAACCTTATTTTGGGTCAATGCCGTCAATAGAGTGGCAATCGATGAAAACCCATCAACAAACCTTCTATAGTACCCGGCTAAACCCAAGAAACTTCTAATATCCGAAGGGGATAGAGGTCTAGGTTAATTCTTGACCGCATCCATCTTCTTAGGATCTACCTCAATACCCTTACCAGAAACAATATGACCAAGAAAAGCCACGGACCTTAGCCAAAACTCGCGTTTGCTAAACTTTGCAAATAGTTTTTGGTCCTTGAGGACTTGCAACACAATCCTCAAATAATTGGTATGCTCATCTTCACTCCTTGAATAGATCAATATATCATCAATGAACACAATCTCAAATCTATCTAGATATTGTGTAAACACCCTATTCATCAAATCCATAAATGCGTTTGGAGCATTAGTCAAACCAAACGACATTACCAAAAACTCATAATGACCATATCGAGTTCGAAAAGCCTTATTCAGAATGTCATCTTCCTTCACCCTCAATTGGTGATAACCCGACCGAAGGTCAATCTTAGAGAAGTAACTTGATTCTTAAAGTTGGTTAAATAAATCATCTATCCTTTTGGTGAGGATACTTATTCTTAGTGGTAACCTTGTGCAATTGCCGGTAGTCAATACACATAAGAAGTGACCCATCTTTCTTTCTAACAATCAAAACTGGAGCACCCATAAAGAGATACTTGGTCGGATGAAACCCTTATCCAACAAATCTTTCAATTGCTCCTTTACTTCCTTAAGTTCTGCCAGAGCCATTCGGTAAGGAGGAATAGAGATATGTTGCGTATCTGGGAGAAGATCAATACCGAAGTCTATTTCCCTTTCAGGAGGAATACCGGGTAAATCATCAGGAAACCCTTTTACAATGGGGACTGACTCAAGAGTAGGCGTCTCGGAATCTATATCCCTCAACTTAACTAGATGGTAAATGCAACCCTTAGAAATCATCTTTCTAGCTTTAAGACAAGAGACAAACTAACCCTTAGGCATAGAATTTCCCCCTTTCCATTCTAGGATGGGTTCATTTGGAAACTGAAACTTGACCACATGGATTCTACAATCAATTGAAACATAACATGCATGCAGCCAATCCATACCAAGGATAACATCAACATCTAGCATATCAAGCTCTACAAGATCAACATGAGTGACACTATGGGACAAGGAGACAAGACACTTCCTGTAGACCCTCTTAGCCACAATAGAATCACCAAAAGAAGTAGAGATAGAAAAAATGATCTAACAACACATCCGGAAGAATATCAAACCTCTTAGCCACATATGGTGTCACAAAATACAAGGTAGCACCGGGATCTAGTAAAGCATAAACATCAAGCTGGAAGACTTTCAACATACCGGTTACCACATCGGGAGAACCCTCTTGATCATGACGAGTCTGAAGTGCATATAATCGGTTTACCTTTGGATTACTTGAACCCGAACGACTAGGTGGAGCTTGATTTCCTTCTCTCCCCTTAGCCATAAGCATTGGACAATACCTTGTTATGTGACCACTCTTACCACAACCGAAGCAACCATCCGTGACGGCTAAGCATTTTCCTTCATGCTTCCTTCCACACTTAGCACAGGTAGGCAATGAAGATCCACTACCATTTTCTCCTTGAGGTTTAGGGTTAGATACCGTATCATTGTTGAACTTAAGAAGAGAATCAGAGGAACCTTGACCGTAAAACCTTTGTCGAAACTTAGAACGACTATGTTCATTGGACCTTGAATGTGAGAAGTTACCATCACCGGTTTTGCCCCTCTTTGCCTCCCTAGACCTTTCCTTAAAGTTCTCCTTTTCAATTTGTTGAGCATGAACCATGATACGAGAAATGTCCATATCATTGATAAGCATGGTGGTACGACATTCCTTAACCACCATTTCAGACACACCCAAAAAAAACTTACTTATTCTTGTCCTAGGATTGGCAACCATAGTATGAGCATATCTAGATAATTGTGTGAACTTCAAAGCATATTACTTCATACTCATGCTTCCTTGATGAAGATTGATGAACTCAAGTACCTCTGCCTCCCTCATCTCAAGGGGAAGAACCTATCAAGGAAAGCAAACTTAAATTTCTCCCAATCGAGAGGACCTGCATCAACTGCCCTCTCTTCCTTCCATTGGTTGAACCAAACTTGAGCAACATCCTTAAGTTGGTAAGCGGCTAATTATGATTTTTCCATCGGCATCACTCCCATGATCATCAACACCTTATACACTTCATCAATGAACTCTTTAGGGTCTTCCTCAATTTTTAGAACCATGGAACTCCAGAGGATTCATTCTTGTGAAGTCTCTTACTCTAGTTTCCGCCGTACCCACATTTGGGTTCACAGGGACCGCAACTTCCCTAGTGGCTTGAGCCGTTATGGCTTATGCCAACACTTGAAAATCAGCCCTAAACTCCACATTAGTCACTTGCTCGGTCAAAGGGTCGACCGGAACTTAAGGAGGAGCCTCTTGTTCCACATTCTCCCATAATTTTTCTAGCATATGCCCTTCGAGTGGCCATATCCTGTAGAGCATCAGAAAAGGATTAGGAGAGAGACATTATAGAGTTAAACTCTATCGCACAACTTTTAGAGTAATGAAATAAGTGAAATTTCCTAAACATCTTATAGCCTCTCATTCATATATATCGCGTGTTTCATACTCATGAACAAGACTCTATTCGACGTGGCTTATAAGACTTCCTAGGACCTTTCTAAACCTTGTGCTCTCATTACCAAGTTTGTGACGACCCAAGGTAGACCCTAGGTGTAACATGGCATAAAAGACCTCGAGAGGACCCATACAAGCCACTTAGCATACATCATCCAAGATAATAGAAATCAAGAGATTTAAAAAACAATTTCAAAACATAGAGTCTTATAAAACGAAGAGGAAGTATAACAATGTCTCAAAGCCATCTAGTACAAAGGGGTAATCGGGACGTAACCCGTACAACAAGTTCAAAGCTGAAATGTAAAGACAATATGAATTAAAGGCTTGGTCCTCGAAATATGAGGACTCACCAATCTTCAAACTTCTACTAATAGATCCCTAGCCGCGGAGATGCGAATCTAGAGTGTCTGAACCTACATTAGGGGAAAGGTAGGCAAGAGTATGTGTTAGTACAAAATTGTACCAAGTATGATAGCAATGCATAAAATATGAAATTATGCTAAAAAGGGACCTTTTCGTGACATGCAATGGCCAAGCTAAAACATAAGATAAAAGAGTTAGAAAACATAAGTCATAAAACATTGTCAATGCAAGCTAATATCTTTAAAACATTCACGAGATACTTCTAGAAGTAACCGTAGGTCATTCTTGTGGGAGATTTACCTTTATCCGACCTTTAAGACCATGTGAGCTATAAAAATTGAATCCATTGTCTACCCCACACCGAAAAGAGGTGTCCTACTTGCTAGGGTAAGACCATGAACTTCTAGCTTATATGGATGTACTAGCTAATGTCTATTTAAGACAATCATCCTATGGGGGCACATAGGTATGGGATAAGGAGTTTGCTACTAGAAACCCAACCTCTACTAACGAGAGAGCTTCTATCTCAATATCCTCTCCGTACTAAGCGTAAATCCCATGAATTAGTCATTATCTTACTTGTCTTATTATTATGAGGCATGGGTAATCGCTGCTTGCCTTATCATCAATGGAAAGGTACAATTAAGCAACCAATCCAAGCTAGGTTTCATTAGAATAGCTCCTAAATGTTGATTCAAAGTTTGGTTGAGAAAACATTTCAACACTAAAAATCCTTATGTTAGAAAATCCTTTGACAATCATGCTTTCATGTGTATATGAGATATCCTTTCACAACACAACAACAACAATATTGATATTTCACTCTCAAAGCATCCTTAAATCATTTACATCAATTTTATAATGCTTAATTTTCTAAACTCATCTTTCATAGTTCAAAACTCACTTTCAATCATCAAAAACATGGGTTAGACATGGGTTCATGGGGATTCATCTAAAAAATATGGTATCTTCTCAATTCATGCATAATAGATCATAAAACAATCAAATAAATCAACATTGAAAGGAACCCATCACAGAAGAAAACCATAACTCAATTAGGGATTTCTTACTAGTAAATTGGAGAATTTAGGAACTCCAAGGAGAAAATGGCTCCATGAATGAAGACTATCATACCTTAATGCCAAAATCATGCCTTTAATGGTGGAATTAAAGACTTGACTTGAATCCCTAGCCTTCTTCTTCAACTTCTAGAGAGAGAAATATTTGAGAGGATGACTTGTTCTTTTTCTGAGAATTTGAGAGAATAATTGATTTAAGGGATTTTGGGGGTTTAAATGTTTATAGAGGGCTTCTAATAGATGATAAAATGACATAGTATTACGATAGAATTATTAGAAAAACACTTAAAATCCCCTTTAAAAATAATTGTCGACCCCATTGACGGTGGGGACCTACGGTCCGTGGTTCCATCTACGCACCATCCTGGTTGACCGTCGATGGGTTGAGAAACTTATTTTTGGACCTTCGACTGACAGGACCCATGTACAGTCTGTGGGTCCACCTACAGGTCGTACATGCCCAGTCGTGGGTCAAACTTTTGACTCCAACATTCCTCTAAGTCTGGGACTCATCTACGAGACCTACCTACGACTCGTGCATTAACCAATAGATCGTCCTGGTGAACCATCGGAAACGAACTGGAACTTGACATTTTGGAAAAAAATTGGACTGCCATCCAAGAAGAGACCTATGGTCCGTGTGTCAGTCTACACGTGGTTGGTGGCTCTGTCAGAACTGGCACTAGATCCTGCAAAAGCTGAAATTTCTACCCCTTTTTGAATCCAAGGTGTTAAACCGTGTCATTCTATTCTTGATTTATATGCTAAGAATTTGACCTTGTTGGTTGTTCCAAGAGTAGAGTGGATAAGTTCTACTGGTTTCTACCCTAGCAAAGTCATCTCCTTCATTCGATCTTTGAGATTGGTTGATAGGGGTGGTTTTCCTATCTAGCTTTCATTCACGATACTAGAGTTGAGCCACCTCCCATGGATTCTATGCCCCTGGTTTGAGAGTTCACAAATGTGTTTCCTACAGACCTTCTAGGTGTTCCTCCAGATAGGGATATTTATTTTGCCATTGACTTGGAGCTGGGCACTAAACCCATTTCTATTCCTCCTTATTGAAGGATCAGTTACAAGACTTCTTCAGTAAGGGATTCATTCACCTTAGTTTTACTCTATGAGGTTCTCCTGTGTCGTTTGTGAGGAAGAAGGATGGATCCATGAGGATGTGTATTGATTATCGGCAGTTCAACAAAGTGACCGTGAAGAACAATTATCCTCGACCTCATATTGATGACTTGTTTGATTAGATTTAGGGTGAATCTTTGTTTTCTAAGATTGACTTGAGGTCCAGTTATCATCAGCTAAAGATTAGGGCTTTGGATATCCCTAAGACAGCCTTCAACAACCGTTATGGGCATTATGAGTTTCTTGTGATGTCTTTCGGTTTGACTAACGCCTTGTAGCATTCATGGAGTTGATGAACGGGGTGTTCTGACCTTATTTGTATCCCTTTGTGATAGTGTTCATTGATGCCATCTTGGTGTACTCCAAGACTGAGGAGGATCAAGATCGACATTAAAGGAGAGTAATCCGGAGATTGAGAGAAGAGAAGCTATTTGCCAAGTTCTCAAAGTGCAAATTTTGGCTTAATTCTGTGGAATTTTTGGGACGCATGGTGTCTAAAGTGGGTATTCGGGTAGATCCAGCCAAGATGGAGGCCATGAGAGGTTGGACCAGACCTGCATCAGTTACTGAGATTCAGAGTTTTGTGGGACTTGCGGGCTATTCCCGATGATTTGGTTAGAGCTTCTCTACCATTACATCTCTTTTGACCAAATTTACTTAATAGAGTGTGAGCTTCCAATAGTCTGATGAGTGTCAGGAGAGCTTTCAAAATCCCAAGACCTTATTGACTTTGGCTCCTATTTTGACTTTAACTGAGGACGGTGTAGACTTTACCATGTATTGTGATGCTTCTGGAGTCGGTTTAGGTGGTGTTCTTATTACAGAAAGGCAAGGTGATTTTCTATACCTTTAGACACTTGAAAATCCATGAGAGGAACTACCCTACCCATGATTTAGAGTTGGAAGCCATAGTGTTTGTGCTTAATCTATGGCGACATTATCTATATGGGGTTCACCATGAGGTCTTCACAGACCATCGAAGTCCTCAGTATATCATCAGTCAGAGAAATTTGAACTTGAGGCAACGTAGATGGCTTGAGCTACTGAAGGACTAACATCGCTATCTTATATTGTCTAAGGAAGGCCAATGTGGTGGCCGATGCTTTGAGTAGGAAGAATTATAGCATGGGGAGTCTTGCAACTATCAGTGTTGAGGAGAGACAATTGGCTAGAGATGTTTAGACGTTAGCCAATAGTCTCGTCCGATTATAGATTTCTACGGAGACAAGTGGTTTTATTGCTTTAATAGAGAGTCATTTTTCCTTAGTTGAAAAAATCTGTGAGCGTCAATTCAATGATGAGAAGTTGGGTCTCATGCGAGACAAGGTGATGAGAGGGGAAGCCAATGAGGTTGCCCTTGATTCTAATGGTGTCTTGATGATTGGAGGAAGAATTTGTGTGCCTAAGACATCCGATTTAGTTAGATTGATTCTTGAGGAGGCCCATTGTTCTCAGTATTTTATCCATCCGGGTGCTGCGAAGATGTATCATAATCTAAGACAACATGATTGGTGGCGTGGGATGAAGATAGATATTCCAGACTTTGTTTCTAGGTGCTTGACTTGCCAACAGGTCAAGTGTGGGCACCAGCGGCCCAGAGGTGTATCTCAAAGGATGTCTATTCCTATTTGGAAGTGGGCACATATCACTATGGACTTTGTTGTTGGTTTGCCTACCATAGTGGGTGGTTATAACTCCATTTGGGTTGTTGTCGACAGGTTGACCAAGTCCTCCTATTTCATCCTGATTTGGGTGAAGTATATGTTGGAGAAGTTAGCCGGCTTTATATCAGTCGTATTGTGCGATTGCATGGAGTCCCGATTTCAATTGTTTCTGAAAGAAGTTCCGTGTTCACTTCCCATTTCTGCAAGGCATAACATCATGGTTTGGGTACTCGATTGGATATGAGTACAACTTTTCATCCTTAAGCAGATGGTCAGTGTGAGCGGACGATTTAGGTGTTGGAGGAAATGCTCTGAGCTTGTCTGATTGATTTTGGTGCTAGATGGGATCAGCATTTTCCCTTAGCAGAGTTTGCCTACAACAAGAGTTACCATTCCTGTATTCAGATGGCCCCTTTTGAGGCGTTGTACAAAAAATGGTGTAGATCTCTGATGAGATGGTTTGATTCAACGAAAATAGATTCATTAGATACAGATTTTCTTAGAGATGTTATGGAGTAGGTTCGTATGATCCAGGGTAGACTGTTTACAGCCTAGAGTAGATAAAAGAGTTATGCAAATCAGAGAGCTTGAGCCCTAGTGTTTATAGAGGGTGATCATGTTTGGTTTCGAGTTTCACCCATGAAAGGTGTGATGAGGTTCGGAAAGAAGGGCAAGCTTAGCCCTAGATTCATTGGAAACTTTGAGATTTAGAGTAGTGTTGGTGTAACACCCCGGATTTGAAAAAGGGTAATAAGGAAAATTTCAGGAAGTTGTAGGTGCCAGAAACGGAGGCCAACCACGGCCCGTGGGTTAGACCACAGACCGTAGGTGGGTCCGTGGATTGGCCACCCAAAAGTTGTCTAGGGAAGGAACTACGACTGGACCTACGAACCGTCGGTAGGTACACGGTCCGTGGTCCAAGAGCCGTAGGTCAGGCCTAAAGTGTCTGAATCTACTAACGTTTGTGCAGGATGGACCGTTGGTCTGTCCATGGTCCGTCAGTCTTGAGTCGTGAGTCAGGGTTCGGCAGTTAATGCTAGGGGTAGTTGGGTCTTTTCCTAATTATTTTATCTTTATACTACGTCGTTTTACCATTCACTAAGACCCATATATAAGCATTTTAACCCCCATATTCAACCCATTCAAGTCATTCTTCAAAAATCACAAAAGAAGATCAATTCTACTCTCTAAAATATTTCTCTCTCTAGAAACTTGAATAAGAAGAAGGGTTCAACCTAGGGTTTCAAGGCAAGCCTCCATTTTCACCATTGAAGATAAGCATTTGGCTTTGAGGTATGATAGTTTTCATCCATGGATTCCTTCCATTCATGGGGTTCCTAAATTCCTCTATTTTCAAAGGTAGAAATCCACAATTGAGTTACGATTTTCTTCAATTACCATGGGTTCTTTTGATTATTTATTTATATGATTGAATTATGATATCTTATGCATGAATTGATGAAATACTATAATTTTACTATGATTCCCCCCATGAACCTATGCAATCCCCATGTTTTCAAGTTATGAGCATATAATGTGGGATTTTGATTATGAAGGGAGAGTTTTATGAAATTAGGCATGTATAGCTAGCTTTACATGAATTTATGATGAAATCCATATCTAACCATGTTTTCTAAATGTTGATGATTGAAAGTGGGTTTTGAATCTTGAAAGGTAAATTATGAAATTATGCATTTTCTTATGAAATCTATGCAAATGTTTTAAAGATGCTTTGAGAGTAAAGTATCAATGATGATGATGTTGATGTGTTATTGAAAGGATTTTCTCATTTACACATGAACGCAAGATGTGAAAGGTTTTCTCACATATTAAGGATTCTAAGGTTGAAAGGTTTTCTCACCTAATTGAATCAAAGATTAAGAGCTATCCTAATGAACCTAGCTTGGATTGGTTGTTGAAAGATACCTTTCCATGGATTATGACTTAGCTTGGATTGGCAAGATGATGTTCCTTTCAATGGATAATAAGAACAAGTAAGAAATGACTATTTTGTGGGATTTATGCTTAGTACCGAGAGGATAGTGAGATGGAAGCTCTCTCGTTAGTAGAGGCCAGGTTTCTAGAAGCAATCTCCTTATCCCTTACCTATGTGCCCCTATAGGATGATTGTCTAGATAGACATTAGCTAGTGGATCCACCTAAGCTAGAAATTATGGTCCTTACCTTGGCAAGTAGGACAACCTTTTTTGATGTGGGAGACACCAGGGGATCATGTTATAGCTCACATGGTCTCTCTGTCGGTTAAGGCTACTTCACACGTTATTAATAAACTAAGGTTACTTCAACAAGTATCTCATATGTGTTCAAAGGATTCAAATGATGTTAGCTTGCATTGACCATGTTTTATGAGTTATGTTTTCTAACCCTTTTATATCATGTTTTAGCTTTGCCAATTGCATGTCATGAAATGTCTCCTTTTAGCATGATTTAAATGTTTTATGCATAGCTACCATACTTGGTACATTGTTTTGTACTAACCCATACTCTTGCCTACATTTTTCCAAATGTAGGGTCCGACAGTTAGGGTCATCAGTTTCATGACTAGTAGTTGATTTCGAGATCCGATTGTTTTAGATGGCTATTGAGACAAGTGTTTTAGACTTCTGCTTTTCCTTTATAAAATGCTTGGACTTGAACTGTTGTTTTACTTCCATTGTTCTATATCCTATGTTATGAATGCTAAGTGGCTTGTATGGGGTCTCCTGGGGTCCTATACGCCATGTTACATCTAAAGGGTACCCCTGGGTCGTGAAAAATTTGGTAATCAGAGCACAAGGTTTAGAATGATCCTAGGATGTCTCATAAGCCACGTCAAGTAGAGTCTTGTTCATGAGTGTGAAGCACACCACATTTATGAATGAGAAGCTATAAGATGATTAGGAAACTGCACTTCTTTCATTACTCTAAAGTCATACGATAGAGTTTAACTCTATAAAGTCTCTCTCCTAATCCTTATCCGATGCTCTACAGGATATGGCTACTCGAAGATATTATGCTTGAAGGAATGTGAGGGAGAATGAGTCAAAAGAAGCTCCTCCCCAAGCTCCTCAAGTTTTGGTCGATCCTTTGGCCGAGCAAGTGATTAATGTGAAGTTTAGGGCTACTTTTAAAGTGTAGGCTCAAGCCATGACGGCCAAGCCAATAGGGAGGTTACGGTTCACGTGAACCCAAATGTGGGTACGGCTGCATCTAGAGTGAGGGACTTCACTAGGATGAATCCTCTAAAGATTCATGGTTCTAAGGTTGAGGAAGATCCTCAAGAGTTCATTGATGAGGTCTACAAAGTCTTGATGATCATGGGAGTAGCGGCGGTGGAAAATGTGGAGTTGGCCGCTTGTCAACTTAAAGGTGTGGCCCAAATTTGTTTTAACCAATGAAAAGAACGGAGACCGGAAGATGTTGGTTCTCTTGATCGGGAGAAGTTTAACGCCGCTTTTCTTGATAGGTAGGGAAGCCAAGCTGCTTGAGTTTATCAACCTTCGGCAAGAAAGTATGGGTGTGAGGGAATATGCTCTAAAGTTCACACAATTGTCTAAATATGCTCCAACAATGGTTGTCGATTCAAGGGCAAGGATGAGTATGTTCGTTTCGGGTGTGTCCGAAATTGTGGTTAAAGAGTGTCGTACTGCCATGCTGATTAATGATATAAACATCTCTCATCTCATGGTTCATGCACAACAGATTGAAGAGAAGAAACTTAAGGACAAGTCTAGGGAGACAAAAAGGGCTAAGATCGGTGATGGTAATTTCTCTCATGCAAGGTCTGATGGACATGGTCATTCTAGATTCCGACAAACTTTTTCTGGTCCAGGTTCCTCCAATGCTTCTTCTAAGTTCAACAAAGATAGGGTGTCTAACCCTAAGCCTCAAGGAGGGAATGGTAGTGAATCTTCATTGCCCATGTCTACATGTACTAGGTGTGGAAGGAAGCACGAGGGTAAGTGCCTAGCCGGAATGGATGTTTGCTTCAGTTATGGTAAAAGTGGTCATAAAATGAGGGATTTCCCAATGCGAATGACTAAAGAAAGAGAGGGCAAACAAGCTCCTCTTAGTGGTTTGGGTTCCAATGCCTCTAAGTAAATCTGATTCTATGCACTTCAGACTCGTGGTAAACAAGAGGGTTTTCCCGATGTGGTTACCGGTATGTTGAAAGTTTTCCAACTTGATGTTTATGCTTTACTTGATCCCGGTGCTACCTTGTCTTTTGTGACGCCATATGTGGCTATGAGATTTGATGTGCTCCCTGATGTGTTGTTAGATCCTTTTTATGTCTATACTCCTGTTGGTGATTCTATTATGTCTAAGAGGGTCTATAGAAAGTATCTTGTTTCCTTATCCCATAGAGTTACTCTTGTTGACTTGGTAGAGCTTGATATGTTAGATTTTGATGTTATCCTTGGGATGGATTGGTTGCACTCATGTTATGCTTCTATTGATTGTAAAACTTGTGTAGTCAAGTTTCAGTTCCCAAATGAGCCTATCCTAGAGTGGAAGGGGGGAAATTATATGCCTAAGGGTCAGTTTGTCTCTTGTCTTAAAGCTAGAAAGATAATTTCTAAGGGTTGCATTTACCATCTAGTTAGGGTAAGGGATGTAGATTCCTAAACCCCTACTCTTGAGTCGGTCCCCATTGTTAATAAGTTTCTGGAAGTGTTCCCAGATGACTTACCCGATATTCCTCTCGAAAGGGAAATAGACTTCGGTATCGACCTTCTCCTAGATACGCAACCTATTTCTATTCCTCCTTACCGTATGGCTCCGGTAGAATTAAAGGATTTGAAAGAACAATTGAAAGATTTGTTGGATAAGGGTTTCATCCGACCGAGTATCTCTCCATGGGGTGCTCCAGTTTTGTTTGTTAGAAAGAAAGATGGTTCTCTTCGTATGTGTATTGACTATTGTCAGTTGAACAAAGTGACCATTAAGAATAAGTATCCTCTTCCAAGGATATATGATTTATTTGACCATCTTCAAGGAGTGAGGGAAGATGACATTCCGAAGACGGCTTTTCGAACTAGGTATGGTCATTATGAGTTTTTGGTGATGTCGTTTGGTTTGACTAATGCTCCAGCGGCTTTTATGGATTTGATGAATAGGGTGTTTAGACAATACCTTGACATGTTTGTGATTATGTTCATTGATGATATATTGATCTATTCGAGAAGTGAGAATGAGCATATTAATCATTGAGGATTGTGTTGCAAAACCTCAAGGACCAACAACTCTTTGCAAAGTTTAGCAAATGTGAATTTTGGCTAAGGTCCGTAGAATTCCTTGGACATATTGTTTCAAGTAAGGGTATTAAGGTAGATCCTAAAAATATGGATGCGGTCAAGAGTTGGCCTAGACCTCTAACTCCTTCGGATATTAGAAGTTTCTTGGGTTTGGCCAGTTATTATAGAAGGTTTATTGAGGGATTTTCTTCAATTACCTCTCATTTGATGGCTTTAACTCAAAATAAGGCTAAGTTCATATGGTCTGAAGTGTGTGAGAAGAGCTTCCAAGAGTTGAAAGATAGACTTACTTCTGCTCCAGTGTTGACCTTACCGGAAGGGACGGATGGTTTTTTGGTTTATTGTGATGCCTCGAGAATTGGGTTAGGGTGTGTGCTTATTCAAAATGGGAAAGTCATTGCCTATGCTTCAAGACAACTTAAGATATATGAGAAGAATTATCCTACCCATGACCTTGAACTAGCGGCGGTTGTTTTGGCCTTAAAGATTTGGAGGCATTATTTGTATGGTGTGCATGTAGATGTGTTTACCGACCACAAGATTTTGCAATATGTTTTTAATCAAAAGGATCTAAATCTTCACAAAAAAATATGACTTGAGCTATTGAAAGTTTATGATATGAGTGTTCTCTATCACCCCGGTAAAGCTAATGTGGTGGCGGATGCTCTTAGCCGGTTATCTATAGGTAGTGTTGCTCATATTGAAGAAGAAAAGAAAGAGTTGGTTCGAGATGTTCATAGATTGGCCCGATTGGATGTTCAGTTAGTGGACTCCATCAAGGGTGGTGTTATGGTGCACAATAGTTCTGAATCGTCTTTTATGGCGGATGTGAAAGCCAAGCAAGGTCTTGATCCAATTTTGGTTGAGTTAAAAGAAGCGGTGCTTAAGAAATCCGTTGAGGATTTCTCCCAAGGGGGAGATGGTGTCCTTAGATATCAAGGTCGTTTATGTGTTCCAAATGTGGGTGACTTGAGGGAACAGATCTTGTTAGAAGCCCATACTTTGCGGTGTTCCATTCAACCAGGAGCCACCAAGATTTACCGTGATTTACGAGATGTTTATTTGTTGAATGGGATAAAGAAGGATATTACGAAATTTGTGACTAAGTGTCCTAATTGTCAACAAGTAAAAGTTGAGCATCAGAAACCGGGAGGTTTGTCCCAAGACATTTGTATTCCTACTTGGAAGTGGGAAGATGTGAATATGGACTTTATTGTTGGTTTGCCGAGCACCAGGTGAAAACATGACTCGATTTGGGTCATAGTAGATCGGATGATGAAATCAGCTCATTTTATTCCCGTCAAGGTTTCTTATTCGGCGGAGGACTATGCCAAGTTGTACTTGAGAGAAATTGTAAGGTTACATGGAGTGAATTTGTCCATTATTTCCGATCGTGGTACCCAATTCACTTCTCTGTTTTGGAAATCATTCCAAAAAGGTCTTGGTACTCGTGTTAAGCTTAGTACGACCTTTAATCCCCAAACCGATGGGTAAGCGGAGCGTACTATCCAAACATTGGAAGACATGTTCAGAGCTTGTGTGATTGATTTTAAGGGTGATTGGGATGAGCATTTGCCATTGATTGAGTTTGCATATAAGAATAGCTATCACTCGAGTATTGGTATGGCTCCATTTGAAGCACTGTATGGTAGGAGGTGTAGATCTCCTATAGGTTGGTTTGAGGTGGGTCAAGTTTCCCTAATAGGTCCCAAGTTGGTACATGAGGCCATAGAGAAGGTTCGACTTATTAGAGAAAGGTTGAAAACGGCTCAAAGTCAGCAAAAGTCATATGCCGATATGAGAAGAAGAGATCTTGATTTTGATGTTCGTGATTGGGTTTACTTGAAAATTTCACCCATGAAGGGTGTAATGAGGTTTGGTAAGAAAGGGAAGCTTAGTCCCCGATATGTAGGCCCATATCAAATTTTGAGGTATGTTGGTAAGGTTGCTTATGAGCTAGCTTTGCCAAATGAGTTGGCGTCGGTGCATCCAGTTTTCCATGTCTCTATGTTGAAGAAATGTGTTTGTGATCCAACATCTATAGTTCCCTTAGAAGGTTTGGGAGTTAAGGAGAATCTTTCTTATGAAGAAGTTCCAGTTGAGATCTTAGACCGGCAAGTCAAGAAGTTGAGAAACAAAGAAGTAGCTTCCTAGAAAGTGTTGTGGAGGAATCAATTAGTTGAGGGTGCTACTGGGAGGCCGAGGTCAGTATGATTTTCCGTTATCCTCATCTCTTTCCTTCTACTCCTAATCTTACTTGAGGTAATGAGTTCTTCATGGTTTGTTCTTTGTTTTGGAGTCATGTGTCTTAAGTGTTTCAATGATTTCCTTATTATACATGCCTTATGAAAAGTTCATGTTTGAGAAAATGAGTCAATTTGATTGATTTCTACATGTTTATGTGCATATGAGTATGAATTGCATGTAGACTTCTTGACATGATGTGTGAGCATGACTTTAGCTTGGAGTTGATGTTCCTCCTCGGATATATGCATTTGAGTATGTTGTTAGCTTGGAGTTGATGTTTCCTCCTCGGATGTTAGCTTGGAGTTGATGTTTCCTCCTCGGATATGTGCATTGCATGCAAGATGGGTTGTTAGAGTTAGTTCTACCCCTCTTATCATGTTTTGATAACGTTTTACTTGGAGACGATAGTTCCTCTTTGGTTATATGCATTTAGATTAACTTGCATTGATGGTTGGGTTGTTAGTTCCTCTCCTACTCTTTTCATACTAGTTTGAATCTCATTCGAGGATGAATGATCCCAAGAGGGAGATATTGTAACACCCCAAATTCGAAAAAGGGTAATAAGGAAAATTTCAGGAAGTTGCACGCCAGCCACGGAGGCCAACCACAGCCCATGGGTTGGACCACAGACAGTAGGTGGGTCCGTGGATTGGCCACTCAAAAGTTGCCCAGGGCTGGAACCACGACTGGACCTACGGACCGTCAGTGGGTCCGCGGTCCGTGGTCCAAGAGCCGTAGCTCAGGCCAAAAATCTCTGAATCTACAGACATTTGTGCAGGACGGACCGTTGGTCTGTCCATCGTCCGTCAGTCTTGAGTCATAGGTCAGGGTTCAGAAGTTAATGTTAGGGGTAGTTTGGTCTTTTCCTAATTATTTTATCTCTATACTACGTTGTTTTACCCTTCAGTAAGACCCCTATATAAGCATTTTAACCCCCAAATTCAACCCATTAAAGTCATTCTTCCAAAATCACAAAAGAAGATCAATTCTCCTCTCCAAAATATTTCTCTCTCTAGAAACTTGAAGAAGAAGGAGGGTTCAACCTACGGTTTCAAGGAAAGCCTCCATTTTCACCATTGAAGATAAGCATTTGGCTTTGAGGTATGATAGTTTTCATCCATTCATGGATTTCCAAAATTCCTCTATTTTCAAAGGTAGAAATCCCTAATTGAGTTAGGGTTTTCTTCAATTGCCATGGGTTCTCTTGATTATTGATTTATATGATTGAATTATGATCTCTTATGCATGAATTGATGATATACTATAATTTTATGATGATTTCCTCCATGAACCCATGCAATCCCCATGTTTTCAAGTTATGAGCATATGATGTGGGATTTTGATTATGAAGGGAGAGTTTTATGAAATTAAGCATGTATTGCTAGCTTTACATGAATTTATTATGAAATCCATATCTAACCCATGTTTTCTAAATGTTGATGATTGAAAGTGAATTTTGAACCTTGAAAGGTAAATTATGGAATTATGCATTTTCTTATGAAATCTATGCAAATGTTATAAGGATGCTTAGAGAGTAAAGTATCAATGATGTTGATGTTGATGTGTTATTGAAAGGATTTTCTCATTTACACATGAAAGCAAGATGTGAAATGTTTTCTCACATAGTAAGGATTCTAAGGTTGAAAGGTCTTCTCACCTAATTGAATCAAAGATTAAGAGCTATCCTAATGAACCTAGCTTGGATTGGTTGTTGTAATATACCTTTCCATGGATTATGACTTAACTTTGATTGGCTAGATGACGTGTTTTTCCATGGATTTTAAGAACAAATAAGAAAAGACTATTCTTTGGGATTTATGCTTAGCACCTAGAGGATAGTGAGATGGAAGCTCTCCCGTTAGTAGAGGCCGAGTTTCTGGAAGCAATTTCCTTATCCCTTACCTATGTGCCCCTATAGGATGATTGTCTAGATAGAAATTAGCTAGTGGATCCACCTAAGCTAGAAGTTATGGTCCTTACCTTGGCAAGTAGGACAACCCTTTTCGATGTGGGAGACACCGGGAGATCATGCTATAGCTCACATGGTCTCTATGTCGGTTAAGGCTACCTCCTACATTAATAATAAACTAAGGTTACTTCAAGAAGAATCTCATATGTGTTCAAAGGATTCAAATAATGTTAGCTTGCATTGACCATGTTTTATGAGTTATGTTTTCTAACCCTTTTATATCATGTTTTAGCTTTATCAGCTGCATGTCATGAAATGTCCCCTTTTAGCATGATTTAAATGTTGTATGCATAGCTATCATACTTTGTACATTGTTTTGTACTAAAGCATACTCTTGCCTACATTTTCCCAAATGTAGGTTCCGACAGTCAGGGTCATCAGTTTCGTGGCTAGTAGTTGATTTTGAGATCCTCGAGCTTTGGTGAGTCCTCATACTTTGAGGAAGAACTTTCATTGTTCTTAGTTTACTTATTGTATTTCAGTTTTGGACATGATGTATGGGCTAGGCCCAATTTCATTCGATTGTATTAGATGACTATTGAGACAAGTGTCTTAGACTTCCGCTTTTCCTTTTTAAAATGCTTGGACTTGAACTGTTGTTTTACTTCCATTGTTCTATTTCCTATGTTATGAATGCTAAGTGGCTTGTATGGGGTCTCTCGGGGTCCTATACGCCATGTTACATCTAGGGGGTTCCCCTGGGTCATGACAGTTAGAGAGGTGGCCTATAAGTTGGCCATGCCAACTAGTTTTTAAGTTATGCATCCCATGTTTCATGTCTCCATGCTTCGGAAGTACGTGTCGGTTGAGTCCCATGTACTTTCTCTTGATTCAGTTGATTTGGGTCCAGACTTATCTTTTGAGGAGGAGCCTATAGCCATTTTAGATAGTCAGGTCCAAAGCTTAAGACCAAAGAGATTGCTTCAGCGAAGGTGCAATGGAAGCATTGTATAGTTAGTAAGGTGACTTGAGAGATAGAGTCGGATATGTGTGCCATATATCCTCATCTCATCGAGGCTCCATATAATTTTATTTGCTTTATGTTCGAGGATGGACATGTTTTTTAGTGGTGTATAATGTAATGACTTGGTTGGTCATTTTTTATTTTTCCATGAAATTTATCATTTTTCCCTCCCAATATTGACTCCGAGTCTTTTATGTTTGAGTTTTGAAAGGTTGGTTTTGGACTTTGAGTTTAAAGTTGAGAATTAAGTATTGAGTTTGAAAGGCTTAATTTTCTTAAAAATTGTTTTTGGTGTCTTTGGAGTTTCGAGTCTCAAATAGAATTTCATCGATTCCATCAGTCCTGCAATGTGGAATCTAATCTGTGAGAGTTATCGGTTCATATTTGGAGTCTGTTTGAGAATTTGAGGTCCTAAGTTGTGAATTTGTGGAATTTTAACCTTTGGATTTACTTTGGACAACATTCAGGGTTTAGATGCTTGGATTAGAATTTTGAAAGTTTTGTTGGATTTGGGGGATGATTTTTGGCCTAGGTGAGGTCTTGGTTAATTTTTGTGAGGTCCCGAGCTTATTTAAGAATTTTTATATGTTGAGTTAGTTTCTTGTGATTTCACGGATGTCCGGTGAAGGAGACCTTGAATTCGGTTTTCATGATTTCATTGAGTCCAGAATATCGATTAAAATTGATTTGCATATGTGGTTTGTGTTTACAGGGTTCCAAACAAATCCTAAGGATCCTTTCGATGTTTTGGGCGTTGGTTGGTTTTTCTGGTACTGGTGTGCTTCGCGATCACAAGGATCGCAGTAGCGAGACCCTGGTCACGAAACTGAAGGGTCTCAGTTAGGCAAGTTTTGCTTAAGCGAACCATGGATCGCGATCGTGATGTTTGTGAAAGCGAAGGTCTCCACTTTCGCAGGGTTCAGTTTTGCAAACCTAAGGTTGCTTTTGCGACATCAGAGGGGGGTGTTTGCCTACCATTTTCGGGATTAAAGTCACTTTTTTAATTTTTGAGTTTCGGGAACCCTTGGTGGCGATTTTGGAAACGTTTTCTTGTGATAAATCATTTGGGTAAGCTTTTAGGATCCTAATACTTCATTTCTCTTTGATTATTTATGGATCCTAACATCAAAATATGAGATTTTGATTGGTATATGGTGGGGTTTTTAAAGAACTCAAGTTCTTATGCAAAATGGAGATTGTGAACTGTTTTTGAGTCCCTTTTCTAAATGATTTTTCCTAATAAGTTCCTAAAGCCTTGATTATTGTTTTCAAGTATTAAATTTTGGATTCAAACCTTATTTTTGAAATTGGATTTGAGTTGATTGACCCATTTTTTAAAGCAATTGATGTGGGTATTGTTGTTTCCGGAATATGATGGTGAATACTTGATTGATATAGATTGTATGGCTTTGAAAGTGATTTGGAAGGGAAAGACTGAACTCTAGGAGTGATTATTGATTGTTTAGTGTAAGTAATCTCCTAAACCTTGTATTCTATAGAATTCGTGTATTCCCTTCGTTGCTTGAGTGTTGGGAGTAATGGAAATGAGGTGAAGGGTTAATTGTCCACTTGATAACTCTTAACGAATAAAAATGGGTTGAAATTAAAAGGTTATGTGATGATCATGATGTTTGTGAATTGCCTTGTTGCAACCCTTGTTGATTGATTGATGAAATGCTTGATAGCATGAAAGTGGACTTGAATTGTATAAGTTGTTATCTCTTACATGTGGTGTGATATTGCTTGTGTGCATTGATTGTTGAACACCCTGATGAAACATCTGATTGTTATTATGCCTAGGTGTTTACTGGCGATTTTTATCGTACGAATGGGAAATGATTCCGGCTAGTAATTTCATATAAAGTCGATGGGAATGATTCCGGCTAGTAATTTCATATAAAGTCGATGGGAAATGGTTTCGGCTAGTGACTTGATATAAAGCCGATGGAAAATGGTTTCAGCTAGTGATTTGATTTAAAGGCGATAGAAAATTTTTCTGGCTAGTGATTTGATATAAACCGATGGGAAATGGTTCCGGCTAGTGATTTAATATAACGCCAATGGGAGATTGTTCCAGCTTGCGATATTGTGCCGATGAGAAATGGTTCCGGTGAGAGGTTGATTGTTGTGATTTGATGCATTTCTATGATTATGTGTTTCTTACTTGTTAATTCTGATTGATGTACTTGTTACTTGTGATTGATCTACTTGACATTGAGGTTGACTTACCTGCTTTTTTTTGTTCTAGAATTGTGGCTATCGAACTGTGAATGTTGGGCCTTGTGAGCTGTATACTGTAGAACTGTTAGGTTGGGCTGAATTATGTGCAGGTTGTAGTTTGAGGAGGTTCGGTTGGAGTGGTAAGGGTACTCGATTTCTAGATAGATGCCTTGTTTCTTAGGTTGCTTGTTGGGTACCGTGTTGTTGGTACTTACCTCTTGCTTCTACACTTTTGTAGGTTCCGATCCCAAACCCATGTGATCTTCTTCTTTTTCTCCTTACTATGAGGCTCATTGAAGGACTTGAGAGGTAGTTGCTTGTTATATCGGCGGGTCCTCTTTTCTTTTTATCATGTTATGTTCTATTTGAGAAGCAAAAATATTTAAGACTTGTTTTTATCTTTCGAATTTTGTATTTACATTAGTGGCTTGTACACGTGACAACAAGATTTTAGGGGTTCTAATAGAAAGAATAAGTTTTTCCGCTTTATCTTCTTCTTTCTTTATATTTCCGCATTTCTTTCATTTTTGTTGGGTTAAGGCTGACTTGTCTTGGTGGGAATGGACAAGTGCCATCACATTTGTTTTTGGGTCGTGACATTGAACGTTTGATAGATTTTAAAATTGATTCATGATTATCATGTTATATTTCGTAATACAAATATATTTGCATGATATAAATTCTTTGAATAGTAGAGTTTATTAGATTTTATTTTGTTAAAGTTATTTTTCTATGCTAATTTTATTTTGTTCTTTTTCTTTTATAAGATTGTTAATTCATTTTTCGTACTATAATTGTGGTATTAGTAAAATAAAAGGTACTAATATCTAATTTTCTGTACACATTTAGTAAATTATAAATGCATACGTCGCATTGTAATTATTTCATTATATAATATAATTTTAATTTTTTTTACAATATTATGAAACAATGGATATGAAATACACGTGCAGTATATTATTAAAAGTAGGAAGCTCCAACCTCCAAATTTGGATTACTATTTTCATCCTACACTAAATTAAAATAATTCTAAATGTAATTAAACATCAAATTAAATGTTAAATAGTAATAAATCTGACAGTTGCACTTTATTTATTATTTTTACATACAAAACCTTTTCACTTTCCAACTTACATTCTTTAAGCTTTCCGTCGTAACATACTGTTTTTGTTTTCGCAGTCAATTATTAACTTGACAATTAAAACTTAAATTTCTTTTCTGGAATTCCTTGAGTAGTGTAACGGAATATTCATGGTATACTTGGATAGTGTAACTGAAAACTCAGGTCATTAAAATTATATATATAAATGTAGAACGTAACACATGTATATATATATATATATATATAGGATTTTGAAAAAGAGAAGAACATGAATTTATACTACTTTTGTCAAATAGTCTTGTTTGGTGCTCTCAACCTTCAACTCATGGAGCTTTCATCAAGAATGAATGTCTGAAGAATTAGATAAAATTGTGATACAGTTGGCTAGCTATTCCTTTGAGCAACTATTTTGTTCCTAATCACTAACTTACTAAAAGATCTATACTACTAATTTGTCATAGTGAATATATTTTATTATTTTTGTTAGTATCAAGTTTTGTATAACAATAATGATGGATGAAAAAGATACATCATGATATAGAATTTGAAGATCATTTCGTACTAATTAAAAATAAAATAAAAAGAAAAGGCCTTAGATGAGATCAAAGAAAAAAATTGTCAGTGTAAGTTTATGTCCCTACAATTTTTAACATTACTATTTCTTCATTTTTTTATTTTCTTTCTTTCTTATTCAAATTTATACCTAACTACGGCCTATAATTTAGAATACTTATTACTTTTTATACAATTTTCACTCTCAACTCATTTTTATTGATTTCTTTTATTTGTGTTGTTCGTATATGATCACCTGTATTGCAATAGTGGTAATGGTGTCACTTTGTCATAAATCGTATTGGCTTATTTTGAGCTCAGATGTCAATTCTCTACCAAAGTATCATGTTCAAGAAACTTTCACATTATTAATTTATCTTGATTTTTTGATAATCTTGAGAGGTACATTATGTAACATTTTTACTCTATAACTTGGGATACACGTGTGTCCAAAAACTAGTATTACTAAAAGTGGGAAGACCATAAGTCAAAATTGAATTACCATTTTATCCTTTCTTTTCTTCAATAAAAAATAATCAATTATATGTTCTACATTAATAATATTGCAAAAAATAAAAAAATACTCATAATTATGGTTTAACCCAATATACTCTTCTTTTTCTAGTAGGCATGATACTTCTTCAATTAAAACCGCTTCATCCATGATCTTTTGTTTTGTGAGGAAGCTGATGAAGACCAAGGGTCACAACAATTAAGTAGAACATTATGTGTGATTATTTTCCTCTTGCATTAACTAAGGTCCCTTATTTAAAGTCACCTAGAAGTGAAACTGAATTTGCAAATCTCATTTGATCTTTTTTACTCGAGTATGTCAATTCTCTCTGATTAAGAATCATTTTTAATTCTTGTTTTATCATTTTTCTCTTTTTATTTAGTTGTTTTTTTGGTTCCCTTTTCAATCATAGCTACGGACAAAAGAAAAAAATATATCTTCTTAATTAGAATTATTAGGGGTAGTATTGATTCATACATAAGAAAATGTTCTTTATTGATTCAAATATTGTTCTATGGAATAGGGATCGAGGAAGGTGATAACGTCATCATATGTGAAAATATTGAAGAAATATAAGGAAAAGATAAGTAAATAAAATATAGGGGAGAAGATGTAACACCTCGAATTTCGAAAAAGAGAAAATTACATATTTTAAGTTATTGGGATAGGTTAATGAGACCACTCCATGGTTCGTAGAATGTTCTATGGGTCGTAGACTAGTCTCATAGAAAGTGAGAAAATAATTTTTCAAAATCAAGTTTCGGTATCTCATCCTATAACTGGCCAGGACGGCCCGTCGAATGATCTACGGGTCGTAGATGGATTTCGTAGAGGCAATCCAGACTTAGTGAAATTTTGGGGTCAAAGTTGAGTTCTATAATTTGGGTCTACGGATAGTAGAAAGGTCTCGTGAAATTTGGGTAAATTTTAAGGTCCAGTACTTGGTCTACGGTTGACCAATACAGACCGTAGAAAGTTCTACGATCCGTAGGTCGGACTCATAGATCAATTATGACAATTATTTCATAAGGTCTTTTGAGTCTTTTTCTATATGTTTTATGTCTAAACTATATCATTTTGACCCCAATTTTAAGTTTTATATAAAGACTTTTAAGTCCTAAATCTACCCATTTTAAACTCATTCTCCTAATTCCCCAAAACCCAACCAAATTCATCCTCCCAAATTCTATCTCAAGCTAAGGAAGAAGAATAAGCTAGGATTTCACTCCAAGGTCTTCCGTTCACAATTTTTGTTGGGTTTTGAGAATCAAGGTACGTGGGTACTCACCAATGAATTCCATTCTTCCGTGGGGTCCCTAAGGTTTTCAATTCGATTTCAATTGATCAAATTAGGGTTCTTCTTGATTCTCCATGAGTTCTATTCAATTATGATTCAGTTGTTATTTTTTTAATATTCTATTGCATGATTTAACGTAATTACATAATATTGAGCTGAAATCATATGAAGCCATGCATGATCCAAATTTTTTTACTATGAACTTGTGAAGAACTCATGAACCTATGAATTATGAATTAAAAAAGTTATGCATGTCCTATGAAAATGATGTTTATGATGATAAGGTGCTTTTAGATGAAAGTATCAATATCATTGGTGAAATGTTTTCTCACATACGAATATATTATCATGATTGTGAAAAGTATTTCTCAAATATGGATGCACATTTGTGAAAGGTTTTCTCACCTATGCTTGAATTGTGTTTTAAGGAGCTATTCTATGTTTTGATTTTTAAAATGTGGATTTGTATTGATCATTGCATTTCCTATGTTATGATGATAATTAATTTTTATCTATTCCGTTGGAATTTTTACTTAGCACCGAGAGGGCTTTGAGGCTCAAATAGGGTAGTCTCTAGTAGCAACCTCTAGTCCCAAACTACGTGGCCCCATAAGATTGTCTTTAATGACCAAGCTAGTGGATCCACTTTAGCAAAAGATAATGTGTACAGATTCTACCTTGGCAAGTAAAATCCCTTTCTTTCGGTATGAGGCATATAACATATTCCATGATATAACTCTCATGGTCTTATTGTAGGTTAAAGCTAACATCCCACAAAATGAATATGTTTCTTTAAAGCTTTCTTATGTCTCTTATTTTAAATGCATTGACCATATCTTATGTTTTATACGATGTTGCTTCTTTAAGCTTTAAAAAGTTCAAATGTTGGTCTTTCATTACATATTTAAACGATTCATGTTATCATGTCTATTTTTATGCATATTTCCCCATACTTAGTACACTTCATGTACTAATGCATACTTGTGCTTACATTGTATCATTAATGTACGGTCTGACGCACCTATCTCTCACACTTGTTGGTAGTTGATCATTCTACCGTGATTCGAAGAGTTAGTGAGTCCTCATGTTCCGAGGAGCGAGACACATTTACTTTCCTTAGGTCTTTCTATTTTTCGGATGATGTATGTGGTGTATGGGTTACGTCTCGACCACTCTTATACTATCATAGATGGCATTTCATGACTATGTAGACTTCCACTTATGTCAAACGCTTTTATGATATAAAAGTTGTCTTTAAATCTATTTTCTATTTATCTTATATGATTTACGCTAGGTGGCTTCTGTAGTGCCTCTCGGGGGTCCTATATGCCATGTCACACCTGTAGGGTACTTTGGGTCCTGATAAACTTGGTATTCAGAGCAGAAGGTTTTAGAAAAAAGTCTTAGGAAGTCTAACAAGCCACGTTGAGTAGAGTCATGTTAATGAGTGTGAAGCGCGTCACATTTATGAATAAGAAGTTATAATACATTTAGGAAATTCCACTTCTTTCATCATTCTAAAGTCTTTCAATAGAGTTTAACTCTATATGTCTCTCTCCTAATCCTTATCCGATGCTTTTCAGGATATGACCCCTCGAAGAGCATATGTTAGAAGAAATACGAATGAAAATATGGAATAAGAAGCTTCTCAAGTTTCGGTCGACCCTTTGGCCAAGCAAGTGACCAATGTAGAGTTTTAATCCACTTTTCATGTTTTAGCCCAAGCCATGATAGCTCAAGCCAATAGGGAGGTTTTGGTCTCCGTAAACCCAAATATGAGTATGGTAACAACTAGAGTGAAGGATTTCACTAGGATGAATCCCCGAAGCTTCATGGTTCCAAGGTTGAGAAGGCGGAATCGACTACTTACCAACTCAAGGGTGTTGCTCAAACTTGGTATGCTCAATGGAAGGAAGAAAGGGCGGTTGATGCGGGCCATATTGATTTGGAAAAATTTAAGGTTGCTTTCCTTGATAGGTTCTTTCCCCTTGAGATGAGGGAGGCAAAAGTACTTGTATTCATTAACCTTCGTCAAAAAAGTATGAGTGTGAAGGAGTATGTCTTTAAATTCACATAATTGTCCAAATATGCTCCTACTATGGTTGTCGGTCCTAGGGCAAGGATGAGCAAGTTTATATCAGGAGTGTCCAAAATGGTGGTTATGGAATGTCGTACCACCATGCTTATTGAGGAAATTGAAATTTCTCATTTAATTAGTCACTCTCAACAAATTGAAGAGGAGAAGCTTAAGGAAAGGTCCAGGGAGGCAAAGAGGGCAAAGACCGGTAATGATGACTTTTCACATTCAAGGTCTGTTGGACATGCCTGTTATAGATTTCGAAAAAGGTTTTCCAGTCAAGGTTCCTCCGATTCTCTGGATCCTATGTTCAAAAAAGATAGGTTGTCTAACCCTAAACCTCAAGGAGAAAATGGTGGTGGAACGATCTTCAGTTCTTGTATGCCAAAAGTGTGGCAAGAGTCATTCGGGAAAATGTTTGATGGGTATGGATAATTGTTTTAGTTATGGTAAAATTGGCCACCACTTGAGAGATTGTTCATCTATAATTTACAATGGAAAAGATTGTAGGCAAGCTCCGCCTAGTGGTTCGGTTTCATGGGCTCCTAACCAAAACCAATTCTATTCACTTCAAACTCGACATGATTAAAAGGGTTCTCTCAATGTTGTTACCGGTATATTGAAAGTCTTTCATGTTGATGTTTATGCATTGCTTGATCCCGGTGCTACTTTGTCTTTTGTGGCACCTTATGTGACTATGAGATTTGACATTTGTCCAGATGTGTTATTGGACCCTTTTTCTGTCTCTTCTCATATTGGTGAAGCTATTGTGGTTAAAAAGTCTATATAAATTATCCCTTCTCCTTATCCCATAGAGTCACTCATGTTGATCTTGTAGATCTTGATATGTTGAATTTTGATGTTATTCTTGGTATGGAATAACTTAATTCTTATTATGCTTCTGTTGATTATAAAACCCGTGTTGTTAAGTTTCATTCCAAATGAGCCCGTCCTAGAGTGGAAAAGGGGAAATTATATGCCTAAGGATCAGTTTGTTTCTTTTCTAAAGGCTAGAAAAATAATTTCTAAAGGTTGCATATATCATCTTGTTCAAGTTAAGGATACAGATTCTGAAACCCCTACTCTTGAGTCGGTTCCCGTTGTAAATGAGTTTCCAGAAGTGTTTCCCGATGATCTACCCAGTGTTTGCCCAAAAGGGAAATAGACATCGATATTGACCTTCTCCCCAGTAACGCAACCTATCTCTATTCCTCATTACCGTATAGCTCTGACAGAACTTAAGGAGTTAAAGGATCAATTAAAGGATTTGTTGGATAATGGTTTCATTAGACCGATTATCTCTTCATAAAGTGCTCTATTTTTTTTGTTCAAAAGGAGGATGGTTCTTTCTGAATATGCATCGACTATCGACAATTGAACAAGGTTACTATTAAGAATAAGTAGCTTATTCCAAGGATAGATGATTTGTTTGATCAACTCAAAGGAGCAAGTTACTTCTCTAAGATTGACCTTCGGTCAGGTTATCATCAATTGAGAGTAAGGGAATGTGATATTCCCAAAACAGCTTTCCGAATAAGGTATGGTCATTATGAGTTTTTGGTAATGTCATTTAGGTTGACTAATGCTCCGATCGCTTTCATGGATCTGATGAATACAGTGTTTAGAAAATTTCTTGATATGTTTGTGATAGTGTTTATCAATGATATCTTTATTTATTCTTGGAGTGAGGATGAGCATGCCGATCATTTGAGGATTGTGTTGCAAATTCTTCATGATCATTAGTTATATTCTAAGTTCAATAAATGTGAGTTTTGGTCAAGATCCGTAGATTTTCTTGGTCACATTGTCTCCGGTAAAGGTATTGAGGTGGATCCTAAGAACACGGAAGTGGTTAAGAATTTGTCTAGACCTCTATCTTCTTTGGATATTCGTAGCTTCTTGGGTTTGGAAGAATATTATAGAAGGTTTGTGGAAGGGTTTTCTTCTATTGTGTCTCCATTGACCTCGTTGACTCAAAAGAATGTTAAGTTCTTATGGTCAGAAGCATGTGAAAAGAGTTTTCAAGAGTTGAAAGATACGGTTACCTCCGCTTCGGTGTTGAATTTTTCAGAAGGTTGCTATGGGTTTGTGGTGCATTGTGATACTTCAAGGATCAAATTAGGATGTGTACTTACGCAAAATGGGAAAGTTATTGCCTATGCCTCAAAGCAACTTAAGATTCATGAAAAGAACTATCCTACCAATGATTTGGAATTAGCGATGGTTATTTTTGCCTTAAAGATTTGGAGGCATTATTTGTATGGTGTTCATGTTGATGTTTTTACCAACCACAAAAGTTTGCAATATGTGTTCAAGAAAAAAGATCAAAATATTTACCGATAGAGATGGATCAAACTTTTGAAGGACTATGACATGAGTGTCCTCTATCACCCAGGCAAAGCTAATATGGTTGTTGATGCCTTAAGTCGGTTGCCGATGAGTAGTGGGGCCCATGCTAATAGTAAGAAAGAGTTGGTTCGTGATGTTCATTGACTAGCTCAGCTAGGTGTTCCTTTGGTTGACTCCGATGAGGGTGGTGTCATTGTTCAAATAGGTCAGAATCATCTTTTGTGTCAAATGTGAAAGCTAAGCAATTTTTTGATCCAATATTGGTTGAGTTGAAGGAAGCGGTGCTCCAAAAAGGCATTGAGGCTTTCTCCCAAGGGAGATATGACGTGCTTCATTATTAAGGTCGGTTCTGTGTTCCAAATGTTGATTATTTAAGGGAATAAATTTTATCAGAAGCCCATAGTTCTCGTTATTATATTCACTCGGGAGCCACCAAGATGTACTGTGACTTACAAGAGGTTTATTGGTGGAATGAGATAAAGAAGGATATTGCGGAATTTGTGGCTAAGTGTCCTAATTGTCAGAAAGTGAAGGTTGAGCACCAAAATTTGGGAGGTTTATCTCAAGATATTAGTATTCCTACTTGGAAGTGGGAGGATTTGAATATGAACTTTATTGTTGGTTTACCCCGCACTCGACGGAAACATGATTCAATTTGAATTATTGTAAATCGTATGTCAAAGTCGGCTCATATCATTCATGTCAATGCTTCTTATTTGGCAAAAGATTATGCTAAATTGTATATCAAGGAAATGGTTAGGTTGCACGGGGTGCCCCGATCCATTATCTCTGATCGTGGTACCCAATTTACTTCTCAATTTTGAAATTCGTTACATAAAGGTCTTTGTACCCGAGTTAAGCTTAGACGACCCTTCATCCTCAAACCGATGGAAAAATCGAATGTACGATTCAAACTTTGGAGGATATGTTGCGAGCATGCGTACATGACTTCAAAGGTAATTGGAATGATCACTCTTTGATTGAGGTTACTTATGACAATAGTTACCATTCAAGTATTGGTATGGCTCCATTTGAGGCTCTTTATGTTAGGAGGTGTAGGTCTCCTATAGGATAGTTTGAAGTGTCTGAGGTTTCTTTGATAGGTCTCGAGTTGGTACATGAGTCTATGGAGAAATTTTGGCTTATTAGATAAGGGTTGAAAATAGCTCAAAGTCGACAAAAGTCCTATGCCAATGTTAGAAAAAGGGATATTGAGTTTGATTCTTATGATTGGGTTTACTTGAAGATTTCGCCCATGAAGGGTGTAATAAGGTTTGGTGAGAAAGAGAAACTTATTCCTCATTATGTATGTCCTAATCAAGTGTTGAGACGGATAGGCAAGGTGGCTTATGAATTAGACTTGCTCTCCGGTTTATCATCGGTACATCTGGTATTCCATATGTTTTTATTGAAGAAGTGTATCGGTGATCCGACATTGATTGTCCTATTGGAAAGTCTTGGTATTAATGAAAGTATTTCATATGAAGAATTTCTGGATGAGATCTTAGACCAACAAGTTCGAAAGTTAAAAAACAAAGAAGTTGCATACGTGAAGGTGTTGTGGAGGAATCAAATGGTTGAAGGTGCTACTTGGGAGGCCGAGGCAGAGGCCGATATGATGTTTTGATATCTTCATCTTTTTGCCTCCGCTCCTACTCTATCTTGAGGTATTAAGTCCCTCATAGTTTATTCTTACGGATTCATAGGTGTTAGTCATTCTCATGTTTTCATTTGCATGCATGTATGTTTTATACAATGATGTTTTAAAGTATGTATTAGCTTGAAGTCAATTTTCTCCTTGATTATATGATTTTATGTGATTGCATTCATGTTGAGTTGTTAGATCTCTTCCCCTACCCTCTTTATATTGCCCTGAGTACCATTCGAGGACGAATATTCCCAAGAGGGAGATATTGTAACACCTGGAATTTTGTGAAATGGAAAAGATTGCATATTTTAAGCTACTAGTTCAGGTCTACGAGACCAGACTACGATTCGTAGTTTATTCTATGGTTCGTAGACCAGTCTCATAGAAAGTAGGAAAATAATTTTTGAAAATTATGTTTTAGTATCTCATCCTACGACTGACCTGGATGGTCCGTCAAAAGATCTACGGGTCGTACATGGGTTCCATAAAAGAAATCCAGACTTCATGAAATTTTTGGGTTAAAGTTGACTTCTACAATTTGGGTCTACAGATCATAGGATGTACTACGGACCATAGAAGGGTTTCTTCAAAGTTTGGTAAATTTTAAGGTCCCAGTACTTGGTCTATAGTTGACTAGTATGGACCGTAGAACTTTATACGGTTCGTAGGTCCGAACCGTAGACTACTTCCGACTGTTATTTCTCAAGGGTTTGGATCTTTTCTATACGTTTTATGCCTAAACTATGTTGTTTTGACCCATATTCTAAGTCCTATATAAAGACTTTAATTTCTAAATCTACCCAATTTAGACTCATTCTTCTAATTCCCTAAAATCCAACCAAATTCATCCTCCCCAATTCTCTCTCAAGCTGAGGAAGAAGAAGATGCTAGGGTTTCACTCCAAGGTTTTCTATTCACCATTTTTCTTGGGCTTGGAGTATCAAGGTATGTGGGTATAGGGCTGGGCATAATATGGTTTAAACCAAAAAAACCGACCAAACTGATTTTTTTTAATTTCGGTTTCGCTTTTTCGGTTTGTTTGGTCGGTTTCGATTTTAAATTCTAAAATTTTGGTATTTCAGTTCGGTTTTCGGTTTTAAATTTTATAATTTCGGTTAATAGAAAAACCAAACTTATATATATACTTTCTACGGTCTACAATATAAAAAGCCTTATAAAGATCTAATTATCTCTCAAGCCCAGTAGCTCACAGCCCATATTTAATCTGGCCCAATTTTCCCAAATCTGAAATTCCTAAATTTTTGAGTATCATCGTTGTCTAACAAGTCTCGACTGATCAGTAACCACTGCTGCCTCTCGTTGTTCATCGTCGACTCATCATTGTCTCACAAGTCAACTCAAGTTTTGACTGACCATTGTCCACTGCTGACTCTCGTTGACGTCGTCGTTGTCTCACAAGTCGAAGGCTGCTGCTTAGTGTTCATTGCTCATCAGTCTATATTCGTCGGCTCCCAACTCTTATCAGTCATCTGAGCTTGCCGTCTCTCGTTACTCGTTAGTCGACTAAGTTTGTCTCTCCTTGCTCATTAACAATGTGACAAAATATTGTAACTTAAAGAAATTCATATTAATTTGGTATTTGAACAGGTAAAGTTATATGTATTTTGTCATGACCTTATGGGGCAGGTCACTACTCACTAGTCAGATTGTTGAAAAAATTGAACAAGAGTGATTGAAAATGTATTATTGGTTATTAAATTTGGTTAAATCAAAACCGAACTGAAATTATGATAACAGAACCGAACCGAATTTATTTCAATTTGGTTTGGTTTCACATTTTTACCAAACCGGAAACTGAAAAACCAAACTGAAATTTACAAATCGAACCGAACCGACCGAACGCCCACCCCTATGTGGGTATCCATCAATGGATTCCATTCCTCCATAGGTTCCATAAGGTTTTTAATTCCTCAATATGATTCCAATTGATTAAATTAGGGTTCTTCTTAATTCTCCGTTGGTTATATTCAACTATGATTCAATTATTTTTTTCTAATCTTCTACTGCATGATTTAATGTAATTACATATTATTGAGTTGAAATCATATGAATCCATGCATGATACACAATTTTTTACTATGAACTCGTGAAGAACTCATGAACCTATGAACTATGAATTTGAAAAGCTATGCATGTCCTATGAAAATTATGTTTATGATGATAAGGTGTTTTTAGATGAAAGTATTAATGTCATTGGTGATTGGTTTTCTCATATACGAAAATGATCATGATTGTGAAAGGTATTTCTTACATATGGATTCACATAATTGAAAGTTTTTTCTCACCTATGCTTGAATTATATTTTAAGGAGCTATTCTATGTTTAGATTTTAAAGATGTGGATTGGTATTGATCATTGTCTCTCCTACTATATGATGATAATTGATTTTTATCTATTCTGTTGGGATTTTGACTTAGCACCGAGGGGGCTTTGAGGTGGAAGCTCAAATAGGGTAGTCTCTATTAGGAACCTCTAGTCCCATACTATATGCCCCCGTAGGATTGTCTTAAATGACCTAGCTAGTGGATCCACTTTAGAAAAAGATGATGTGTACGGATTCTACCTTGGCAAGCAGAATCCCCTTTTTTCGGTATGAGGATATATCAGATTCCATGATGTACCTCTCATGGTCTTATTGTCGATTAAAGCTAACATCCCACAAAATAAATATGTTTCTTTAAAGTTTTCTTATGTCTCTTATTTTAAATGCATTGACCATATCTTATGATTCATACGATGTTACTTCTTTAAGCTTTTAAATGTTCAAATGTTGGTCATGCATTATATGTTTATACTTCATGTTGTCGTGTTTATTTTTATGCATATTTCCCTATACTTAGAACCTTTCACGTTCTAATGCATACTTGTGTCAACATTTTCTCATTAATGTAGGGTCTGATGCCCCTACCTCTCACACTTGTGGCTAGTTGATCATTTTACCAAATTCGAAGAGTTGGTGAGTCCTCATGTTCCGAGGACCGAGACACATTTATTTTCCTTATGTCTTTCTAGTTTTTGAATGATGTATGTGGTGTATGAGTTACGTTCCAACCACTCTTATAATGTAGTATATGACTTGTCATGACTATGTAGATTTCCGCTTATGTCAAACTCTTTTATGATATGAAAGTTATCTTTTAAATCTATATTCTATTTATCTTGTATGGTGTATGATAGGTGATGTAACACCTCGGGTCCAAGGAGATGAGACCTATGGTCGTGGACCACGGTCTGTCGATGGACCCACGGTCCATAGGTGGGGTTCCGTCATTGGGTTCTAAGATTTTGGGGTCTCTGATCCCACCCACGGCCAACCAGTATGGTCGATGGTTGGACCTACGGTACGTAGGCCGTTGTTGAGGATCGGCAGTTATTTGGAAAGAAAGGGCCTTTGGGTCAACATCAGACGGTCATATATTTTAGCACAAAATAAATTAGGTGGTCCATGACCTATTAAATTAAAGATAATTGAATCTTCTTTCCAACGCCACCGAGTTTGCTAAAATCCAAGCTTGGAGTAAAAACGTATTCTCGTTTCAGTAGAACCCTGTTAGGCAGTGCCACAACCACGACCCAGTTAACGGATAGTGGTTCAAACGACAGCCCATCAGTCCCCTCGTGAGTGGCACTTGGTCAGCTTTAAGTCAGGGTCATTTTTGTCTTTTTTCCTATGCGTTGGGTAGTTAAACTACGTCGTTTGATGCCTAAATTACGTCGGTTTACTCTGTCTAAGCCTGATAATCTAGTTAGACATACCCAGAACCCTCATTCTCAAAAAACCACCCAACTTAGAGCAAAAAGAAGAGGAAATATCGTCAGTTTCTTCCAAGAATAAGCAGAGGTGTTCTTCGAAGTTCAGCCCCGAAATTCAAAAGAATTTCTCTGTAGATTTCGTCATCAGGTATGTGGGATTTAACTAGTGGGTTCCTTTCGCTCATTAGGTCCCTAGAATTCAGTTAGTTCTTCATATTCTCATAAACTCTTCAAACCTAGGGTTTCTAGATTTTTAAGATTTATTGTGATTATGGTTCCTTTGATCTAAATAAACTTGTTCCTTGATAATTTAGTATAATTCCATGCATATCACTCAGAACTCTAACTTGTGTAAATTTATCCTTGTTCATGAATTATACTTGCTAGGCCAACCAGACAGAAATCCATGCTTCATATTTCGAATGCTATATTCTCAGTATATAAATGTTGTATTCTCAGTTAGCATGTCCGATTTTGAGCTAATAAGTATTTAGTGCATTTTAGCTTCATGAATATTCAGATGGGAGGAGACTTAGCACTGAGTTGGACTAGGTTTCAGCGTACCCTTATTGTCCCAGAACTACGTGCCCACGTAGGTTTATAAGTCTCCTCTGTTGGGCATCCATTTTAGTAATCACGCCACAGTCATGCCTTTATACCCCATGCAAGGTATATTGGGTCCTCTCGATGGGGAGTATACATCGGGCTCCATGTTTAGCTCATGTGGTTTATGTCAGTTAATAGTAGCTTCCACAGTCAGACTCTTAGTGCAGTGACCAGGTTTTCAGCATTTACTTCAGTATACAGATCAACATGTTACTTTCATGATTAGTACTTGGTCATTGCATTCAGTTTAATTTTCAATTATACTTAGTACATATCTATATCCCTGTTCAGATTATATCATTGCTCAGTTATACTTTGTTCAGCTTAGCATATCTATATCCTGCATGCTCAGTACATTCCAAGTACTGACGCATACTTTGCGCTACATCATTTCATAATGTAGGTTCGGGCACTCAGCATCCAGATCACGCTTAGATCGATTCTCGATTTGACTTCAGTAACTTCAGTGGTGAGTCCTCATACTTCAAGGACAATAGACATGTTTTCTATTTTAGTCTTTATTTCCATTTTTCAATTTTGTTAGAGTTAGCTGGAGGCATGTCCCAGCAACTCAATTCAGTAGAGGCTTTTCAAACATAGTAGTAGATTCAGCTCGAGTTGTTTCAGTCTTTACTAAACTCTTATTATATTTTACATATTCAGACTAGTTGAGTTTTTCCTCATTTCAGATATCCATTGTTTTTAGCTTCCGCATAGTACATGTTTTACTCAGTTATTTCCAGTATGCTTGATATATGCCATACTCAGGGTTAGCTCGGGGTCACTCGTGATCCTAGGTTCCGTGTTACGTCTAGGGGGTTGCCTCGGGGATTGACAGGTGACTTGTGTAGAGTCTCTCGTAGATCCTATACCTCATGTCACACCTAGGGAGTACTTTGGGTCGTGACAGAAGATGACTTGAAGACTTTCTTTGGATATCTGCAGTTCCTCGAATCTTTTTCTCTCTCCATTATGAGATTTCTCTCTTTATGTTTCTTTTGCAATTCTGGTGAATTCATTGTGATGTTGTGAAATTTTAATCATTATTATGAACTTTTGGAATATATGTATGTAAGAAGTCAAAGTTATCATTCTTCTACCGTCTTATTTTATAGATTATCATATACCAATCATTCCTCTCTCTCCTTTTTAACAAGACATTTTTTGTTAGAATAAAGATTGATAACATGAAAAGATAAAGTGTAATTTTATTAATAATATCAATTTGTGTATTTACTGATATGGGATATCAAACATGCAAAGCGTATAATAAGTGATTATTGAGGATAAGTCATATTGACATATTCATATTATTAAAGGCTATATTATCTTATTTATATTTACATATTTCTTATTAGATGGAAAATACATCATCCCATTGTTATGGCCTATGGGTCATATTTCAGGAAGAAAATATAAATAATAAAATAATATGTTTTCAAATTTAGTAAGAAGTTTTAATAATATATATAGATTCATTAGAATGATAAAAAAATATAAGAAAATATATGTTCAATGAATAATAAAATGTAGCAATTACAAATCTATCTTAAATTAGGTAACTGATCCGCGCTTCGCGCAGCAAAACATATCACTATATATTTTAATGAATGCATAATTTGTAGAATATTTAATATATCAAAATTAGCATCACAAATTTTTCAATGATTAAAAATATTTATCAAATATACTTACTCTCATAGATTTATTTTGCAATTGAAAGCCCGTTGAGAACTAAAGTTAATACATCAGTAATTTCCATCAAAATTTAGAAATGGAGATAAAATAACAAATAAGTGGCTATTCAACATAATATACTCAAGTTAATAGAATATGAATCTCTTATAACACTCAAAGAAACAAATTAATCTATCTCATCTCGTGTTGAGTGATTTACTCTAATCTTAGCCTCTTTTATATTTCCTCTTTTACAAAATAAAAATATTATTATTTTTTTCCATGTCTTTCTAATTTAGTTTATTAGGCTTGAAATTTTACATGCCCATAAATAAGTGATGAATATATCATATTAAAAGCATTGTTGATCTAATTTAGAGTATAGTCTTTTATATGTACGACCTAATCAATTACATCAATTTTTTAATGCAGCGTTAATTTTAAAAGAAATGGTCACGTACACTTGGGGCATTATTAAATTATATTCAATTTCAAGTATTATTAATTAATTTAAATTGTTGAAATAATCAGAGATTATGATATCTTGATTCTTGAACGACTTAAATATGGTTTTACTCTAAGAAATAAGAAAGTTGTAATGTAAAAGAACCAACTTTATCATATGAAACTCTAAAGATTAAATTGTTTTAGGTAGTACAACGTCCTATTCAAATAATTGTTAAAAAATAACAATAGTACGTATATCAAACAACTTTTTACGCTTCTTGAAGAACTCCCACATGTTCGATTTCTTTGTGACTTGAACTCACAAAATCAGGGTTAGAAGTGGATGATGGTAAGGATTCTTATAATTACAAATTGGTATTGAAAATTTTACAATTAATGCATATTTTAACCTAATGTAGAAAGTAAGATGATTTTAAATTTGGATGAAAGAAGGGAATATAATTAATGTTTTTGGTGAGTGTCTTTGATAGACTCTTCATTAGCCCCACTTAGTACAAATTAAAATTGAGGATTATTTTTTTACTCTTCATTGCCCACATTTAGTACATAAATAAAATAATTGCATTAAGATCTTGTTTGATGCATGAATTTAAATATAATTATTATTTAATATTTTATTAAATAATTAGATGTTAATAACGTCTCTATTCCAATTCATAATGACGTCATAGCTACAAAATTTAAGTGCAGTTGTTGCACTTTGATTTTTTATTATTATTATTATTATGTAATTGAAATATTAATATTTAATTATATTTTAATTTTGTGGAGAAGCAAACTGGTAGTCCAACTTTGAAGGAAAGAGCTATACAATTTTAATATAACTAATAATGTTTGGACATCGTGCATTGCACGTGTATTCCATGTTAATTAGTATAAAAAAAATTTAAATAATATATATTATACTAAAAATATGTATATATGTGCAACTGGATATCTAAAGGAAAAAACTAAAACGCAAAAATAACGAACAATGAGCCTATCCATATGACTTGATTCTTAAATGCAAAATTATTAGATATCATGTGAATTTACCATGAACAATTAAATTCAATTGGTAAGTAAATTCATATACAAAATATAATCCTCATGAGAAAATAATTTAGATGTGTTATGGACAAATATAACATTGATTCTATTGAAGCAATGTTGATGCTAACTATATGTGGCAGACTTCTAACTAAAAGAAAATGAATTATTAACAATATTCAACAAATAACTCGAACTAAAATACCTTTGGAAGGGCATGTTATCTCACTATAAATTTTGACACTAAAGTTATTGCTAGTGAAAAATTACAATATAATAGAATTAAAAGATTACAATTGAAAATAAAATGAAGAAATAAAAATCTCTTCAGGTTGAGGCGCGGATATCTCGCTCTCTTTAAGGAGATTCAAGCTCACTGCAGTAAATATTTTTCACCGGTACAACAGTAGTCTTTGTTGACTTGTCCCCTACAGGATACAACAGCCTAATCACAAAATATAACTCAACAACTCTGGACAAGAGTTGAGTCCAAAACTCAACAAAATGAACACCTCCCTTCAACTAATAAGAACTCTCTTTTTAACAAACTTTATGCACTCTATATTTTCTTGTGTGTAAAGACCAAATGAAAACCACCACTATTTATAGTTGAGCAAGTCTTCCTAGCAATGAATAAGAATATAATGGTGTAGTAAATAGTGACGATAAATGACCTTAGGAGTTACATAGGTTATAAGGTACAATGGAAGATTAAAGAATGAAATAATGGAGAAATAATGGTCATCTATGACCATTTCACGTTTTGCCAGAAACCACAAAGTGGTCAACAAAACCTCAACGTTCTCAACATTAAATCACTAATCAAAGAATGTCAATTAAGCCATACAACGAACAAAAAGAAGTAAAGCACCTAGGCAATATTGCCTAACTTCTGACATGGGTGAAAACAAAAGGATCGGTAAAACACTTTAATATAATTAAAAAAATAATATTAAAATGCTCTCATAACTTCACAGAACTAATAATCTCCCACTCATTTTAATATTAGATTATAGAGTATATCAGCTGAAAGAAGACTACCATGCATAAAGAAGGTGTGCTCTGCATTGAACCTCCACTAAGTGAAACAGTACTTTTACTCCAGAGTCGTAGTGGTCTAAGACTTGAACTATGACTGTTTAAGGAAAATAAAATATCACTGCTCACACACAATAATCAAGGTGTTGACATAAGCTTTAAAATCCAGCACGTTACTGTAGCGACCCTTTCGGAAGGATACTACCACTTAAACAAGAAATCTAATTTAATACTTGCGACATTTAAAAGAGATTAACGAAGGGCATATTGATTATAATCTAGTAGAGGGATTAGGTTCATAAATAAAAAATAGTTAAGAATGTGCATGCTGCCCATTTAAACATTTATTTGATGTCAAATTGATATTGTGCAGAATTTTAACTTATGGTGGAAAAGTCCTTCAAAAATAATCTAAGCAAATAACTTACGATATTTTCATGCATATATTATCCTCACACTTAAAAATGATATAAAAAGAATATTACCAACTTCCGAGTACCAAAATTAGCTGGTTGATGCTTCACACAAACATTCAAAAGAAATAGTAAATTTAGTATATTACAAGACTTGGGTTTACACACCCCAAAAAGAACAAAACATATAGCCATACTTAGATTACAACCCATGGTGACATGATCAAATTAGCCTTCAAAATTTCATGTACATGTACAACAGATAGACCATGTACAAGTCCCAAGGTTTATACAAAATGTAGATGCCTATATGCAAATGTGATCTTCCTTAAGGCTCTGAAAATCTCCATCTCCAATGGTCAGCTTCATGCCTCCTCTCGATCATTCCCTACGATAGAAACAACTATCTCTAAGCATATAGCTTAGTGGTGTAAAAACTATAGGTTCGGAGACCTCAGATTCACCAAGCTACCTTTCTCAAGTCATGAGCAGCGCAATTGAAACATAATAAATAAATCAAGTAAACAATATATAAAGAGTATCAAGTTCGATATTTAAAGATCCAAATGTCAAGAAAGTTCATAGCACTATTTTTCAAGATATTCAATAACAAGGCTCGCCCAATATATACATCATGTCGTCACACCAAGCATAAACAGGTATCAAGGAGGATCGACGCCCTGCATCAAGAAGGGTCGAAGCCCAATAATCAAGAGAACCAAGAACCATATTAAAAATGGCTTCTATAGCCCTATTACTCACAAAATCACAAGAAAACCTTGGTCCTTTTAGTTGGAAGTCGAGACACATCCTACCTTTTGGTGAGTAATCAAAATCTATTTTTGAGCTGAGTAGTTTTTGGTACTTTTGAAATATCTCTCTCTCTAGAACTTTTTTTACAGTGACTAAATATGATTTGAAAAGCTAATTCATATACCTACAAATTTTATGTTTATGTAAAACTCTAATTTAGCTGTTAGGGATTTGAAATATGGGACGCAAGATAGGACAAGTTTTGTCCAGATTTCGGAATTAGAAATCCTATATGATCAACTGTCAGTATTTTGATTATATCTTTTTCTACAAAATATATTTTGCGGTGATTCTTGAATATTATCAACCTTAAGATATGTACCTAAATCTTTCATGAAGGATATAAAGTCCAGTTTTGCCGTTTTTCATTTCAAATTGAAGTTGCGACATAAGGTACTAGCTGGCCAGAATTATTGTTTTAGGAGCATAGTCGTATTTGTACAGGCTAAGCTTACTTGTGATGATAATCCTGTTTTACGTAAACATTATTGAGCTGCTAGTAATTAAAGAAGTTATTCAATTTTATTTTCTAGGTTGTATATACTCGTGAACAAGTTGAGGACCTTGATACGTTGGTTGGTCTACGGTTTGAACTCTTGAAGTTGTGTTGGACTGTTTTTATGCTAAAGCACTGAGGTTTGTGTATAAACTTGTACTTGCACTCTTTTCACCTGCTGGTATATCTGAAAGTTTATCTTGGTACCTTGGTTACCTCTTGTCACTTTGCATTGTCGTGTTGGTATCCTTTAAGACATTAAGGACACTTGTGTAACTCGCCCACTTGTACAAATTGTTTGATCACCTGGCACTCTTGTTGGGACCTTGTCCTTCTTGTGGCTGTCACTTTTTCACTATTGGCATGCCTCTTGATTAGGATCATTTTCCATCTTGACTCTGAATTTTTAGTTCGTCTTAGTTATGGAAGTTGTCCATTTTAAGTACGAACTAGAAAGCCATTTTTAATATGATTCTTGGTTCTCTTGATTATTGGGCTTCGACCCTTCTTAATGCAGGGCGTCGATCCTTCTTGATACATGTTTATGCTTGGTGTGACGACATGATGTATATATTGGGCGAGCCTTGTTATTGAATCTCTTGGAAAATGATGCTATAAGCGTTCTTGACATTTGGATCTTTAAATATCGAACTTGATACTCTTTATATATTGTTTACTTGATTTATTTATTATGTTTCAATTGCGCTGCTCATGACTTGAGAAAGGTAGCTTGGTCAATCTGAGGGCTCCGAACCTATAGTTTTTACACCACTAAGCTATATGCTTAGCGATAGTTGTTTCTATCGTAGGGAATGATCGAGAGGAGGCATGAAGCTGGCCATTGGAGATGGAGATTTTGAGAGCCTTAAGGAAGATCACATTTGCATATAGGCATCTACATTTTGTATAAACTTTGGGACTTGTACATGATCTATCTGTTGTACATGTACATGAAATTTTGAAGGCTAATTTGATCATGTCACCATGGGTTGTAATCTAAGTATGGCTATATGTTTTGTTCTTTTTGGGGTGTGTAAACCCAAGTCTTGTAATATACTAAATTTACTATTTGTTTTGAATGTTTGTGTGAAGCATGAACCGGCTAATTTTGACACTGGAAAGTTGGTAATATTCTTTTTAAGTGTGAGGATAATATATGCATGAAAATATCGTAAGTTATTTGCTTAGATTATTTTGGAAGGGCTTTTCAGCCATAAGTTAAAATTCTGCGCAATATCAATTTGACATCAAATAAAGTTTAAATGGGCAGGATGCACATCCTTAACTATTTCTTTCTTTATCAACCTAATCCCTCTACTAGATTATAATCAATATGCCCTTCGTTAATCTCTTTTAAATGTCGCAAGTATTAAATTAGATTTTTTGTTTAAGTGGTAGTATCCTTTTGAAAGGGTCGCTACAAGTATTGGTATCAAAGCCTATGTTTGTGGTTCTAGGAATTTTGTTGTGAATTGCTTGTATAATCGTTTCGCTTTTGAGAAGGTTCTTGTTATATTATTTGTTAGCTTACATGGTTTATAATATTTTTATTGCATGTAGAGTGAACATGCATCATGTACATATCCCTAATGCAATGTGATCTACCCATATTTCTATGACTCCTTATAGAATGGCTCCAGCAGAATTAAGAGAATTGAAAGTTCAATTGCAAGAACTTCTCGAGAAGGGTTTTATCTGCCTTAGTGTTTCTCCTTAGGGAGCCCCTGTTTTATTTGTAAAGAAGAAAGATGGCACTCTTAGGCTTTGTATTGACTATAAACAATCAAGAATAAATATTCACTTTCAAGGATAGATTATTTGTTTGACCAACGGAAGGGTGCTAAATTATTCTCAAAGATTGATTAAAGGTCTGGATATCACTAACTGCGCGTCAGAGAGAAAGATGTTCCTAAAACTGCTTTTAGAACTCGGTATGGTCATTATGAATTTTTGGTGATGCCATTTGGATTGACAAATGCTCCTGCGATATTCATGGATCTAATGAATCGAGTATTCAAGTCTTTTCTTGATCAGTTTGTGGTGGTCTTTATAGATGATATTTAATATTTTCCAAAAGCAGTGTAGACCATGATAAACACTTTCTGATTGTTTTGCAAATTTTGAAGGAGAAAGAACTTTACGCTAAACTTTCCAAGTGTGAATTTTGGCTTAATGAAGTGGCTTTTCTAGGACATGTATCAACCGAAGGTGTAATAATGGAGTTGTTAGAAGTACTAAGCTTGAATGTGGTGTTGTTAAACATTAGGTGGTTCTTGATATGAGCCCAATGTGGTGGTAAAGAGTAATAGTCTTGGGATGATATTCCCTATAGAGAGGTATAGAACCTGAA
>JAJONR010003941.1:0-73282 GCA_029582245.1 Solanum etuberosum | reverse complement strand
CATATATATATATATATATATATATATATATATATATATATATATATAGATATCAATAATCAAGTCTTCAGTCAATTGGTGGAAAATATTGCATCAATCTGAGAGCATTAGCAGATCTGATACATCAATATATGGAGTCTGTTGATTAAGTAACAAGATATTCAGTATATAGTTCCATAAATGGGATTTGGAGAGACACTACAACAAAAGAGACATTTAGTAGCAATATATTTTTCTTTCGGCGGCAATTGAATTAATGTCATTGCATTCAAAGTTGCTTTATTGCTGCAAAAATACTTAGTGGCAATTAAGTTAATGTCATTGCATCTAAAGATGTTAAAGCCTTTAGCGACATTTATATAAAGTGTTGGTTTTAAAACTTATAGTATTTATAATTGCCGCTAAATATAATGTCGCGGTAATTACAGCCGTAAAATCCTTTATTTGCTGTAGAGAGAGGGTGAAGAGTACACAAACTTTATCTCTATCTATGTAGGATAAAGATGTCGTTTTCGATAGACCCTCTCAAGGAAATCATTTTGTAGATCCAAGCTCGAAAGAAATGCAGTAAAGTAAAATAGTAAAGATAACAAAAGTAAGAGAAACAACAATCGTAATAACTATAGAATTATTTGCTTATGTGTAATAGAAATAAGAATATATGCTTTCAAAAGGAAGATATTGGAGACTATGGAATAGGAAATATGAAGTGACTGTTCTCCACCTTGGAATTGCTTTCATGTTACAATCATCCAGAAATGTCAATTATTCTTATGCTTTCAGATAGCTAAATCACAAATGTTCGGATCGAAATAATCAAGTGATAAAAGAAACTTGTTAAAATAAATCGTGAATGATGATAAGTCAAAAAATAATGAAAAAATATCAAAAGATACATAATAATTTAATGTGGTTCAATCAATTAGCTTATATTCATGATAAGCGAAGATGAACAATTAACTATATATATTTTTAAAACAGTATAAAATATCGAGAGAAGGAAGGACCAACTTACTTTATTCCTCCATTGTTATTTTTTTAAGCCAAATAAACAATATTTATATTTTCCTTTTAGGATAAAAGAATTAATTATGGTGAATGTATTTCTTTTCTTTCAAGATAAAGAAAACCACAAACATGATAGAAAAATTAGGGTAAACAGCTAAAAGGGATGTGGTGGGGTAAATAGGTTCCTTTCATCCTTAATTAAATTCGAGCCTCAAAAGTGGAAGTGCTCTTCTTTTTAATAGGTCTTACGCAATGCAGACTCTATTACTAACGAAAATTACTTAACAACGAGCTAATTTCCAACAAGACTTTCATCAGGAAACTTTTGCACATTTTTAATAGTTTTTGAATTGATTGGTGCTCCAAATCGAATATTGAACATCGGGTAGAAAAGAATAAAAGATAGCTAATAACATTTCCTTCAAGCTATACGAAAATTAAAAGAATTACAATTTGCATGAGTACCTTGAATTTGGGATAAAAGCAATAAATTGCAAAAAGTAAAATGAGAACTATAAATTAGGCATCCATTTGTACATAAAAAGTGAAATGAGAATCATAAATTAGGTATCCATTTTATCATCCTTGTATCTCAAAAAAGTCATATCATCTTTGCATAAACCTTCAAATCCTGCATGGAATGTATTCTTTCTTGTCTTGTTTATAACAAAAAAAATTAACCAACTTCTTTTTTTTGCGGTGGGGTCAAGTAGGGTGAGGGAGTGACATAGCTACGTAGACTGAAAGGTGATCATTTGAATATTTTTTATCGAAAAATTATATATTGAATATTCTTTGTAGAAAATTATATTGTGTATATAGAAACGATATTGTATGTAGGTCAAAATTACTTCTTAGCGTTTCAAATATGGCTTTAAACAATCCACACATGTTTCACGTGACAATAATAGGTAGAGTTCGATATATCACCATATGTGAAATTTACCCTATGTGATGTATAATTTACCATAGGACTTAAAAATCAAGAAATATAAATTGAATAGTGAAAGAAGGATTATAAACTATAGACAACTACCTAGCTAATTTAGTCATTTATATCAATTGTAAGTAAATTTTGAATATCAGATAGTTAAATACAAAAGATATAGACAATCTTTTGTATGGAAATAAGAGATCAAGCCAAATTACACAATTCACTTTCCCATAGCAAAATAAATATTCATCAAGAATCATACTAAGAGTAGACTTTTAGACTCTTGATCATCAAGTATGGTTGTATCATGTATGAGTATCACAGGCTGTCAGGTATCAACTAGTTAAGTAGCTGTTACTTCAATGACATAGTTGAATGTTGGCACACGATAATGTATTAATGTATGAACAGGCATATATAGTTGCATCATCAGTTCAAGTTAAGGAATTTGACTTTCTCACAAAATTGAACCCTGCACAAGTTATTTTTTTTTAAAAAAATAATGTCTTCTTAAGGAAATGTAATATTCAGAACAATTATTGGAAACCTAAAATAAATAATATTCTATTCTTTAACTTCAATATAATATTACTTAGAACCTCCAAAGGTCTGACCTAGCTCAATTGGTACCAATGAAGTCATTAGTCATATGTTGGTGACATTTTTTGAGCCTTGTATCCTGAAGGTTCTGTTAGAGGATTTACAAATGGGATTATTTACGAAGTGAGAATCAGATTCTCGTCAACAAGGTGAAAGCTTAAATAGTCAATCAACTAAATTTTTAGAATATGATCCCCCTTCAAAGATGGTTAATCAGATGAAACAGAAGTAATAAAACATTTCTAAAATTAATAAAAATATTCCTTTTGTCTCAATTTATGTAATATATTTCTTTTTACTCTAAGGATCCATGAACTTTTAATCACATAATAATAACTTTATCAATTACTCTAAGACTACCTTCTGTGCGAAACAACTTCACATAAATAATTGAAACCGACGAGTAATACAAAAAAGATCTGGAAGGTTGAATTCATGCAAGTGTGACTTTCAAAATTAGGCTATGGTTGATGAAGGATTTAGAGTATGTTTGGATAGACTTATTTCTGTAATGTTTGGATAAATAAAAATATATGTATATAATATATATTTTAAACAAAGACAAAAATAAGTTATAAGCTCATTCGGACGTGCTTTTAGTATAAAGGGGTCAGACAATAGAAATAATAAAGGAAAACTATCTAATTACATAAACATTCTTACTATATTTATTAACTCTTCTTATTTGAAATAATTACATATTATCTCACTGTTTCATAATCTCATATCATATTTCAAGTCAATACACCTAAGATACATATTTTTTTGCTATCATATTCACTCTAAATTACATATACATAGAGAAATGGGTGAGCCAGGAAGAGAGAGGCGATAGTTAAAAACGCAAGTTATAGTTTCAGATTGTGAAATGTTACATATATGTTTTACTGCATTTCATATTTACCTCACTAAGTCCTGCAGCACTATTTAGGGATAGTTAATGAGAGCCTAACTCTTCCTTTCTGGATGAAGATACCAGTAATGCTGAGGGCGGTACCACCACGAAGGCTCTATGTACTTTAGGGATTTGATCTTTCTTTAGAGGTTCATGACTTAGTAATTGACAACCATTACGACCATCATTACTATCCACTAACACCAATCAGTACCACCATCACCATCACTAAAAACCATCTCTACTATCATTAGTGAACATAAATATTACATTCTTTTATCAAATAATGATTTTATTTTTATTCAATTAATATTTTATTTGAATTGTATATTTATTTTGTTTACAAATAAATAGATTATGCACATTTAGATGTTGAAAAACAAACAATCTCAATCATTCTGTGTGTTCAAATCTAGAGACAGTATCTTAATCGTTTAGATTTGCATTCAGATTCAGACGTGTTAATCTTAATGAAAAGAAATAAAGCTTAAGAGACATAGAGCAGATAATTTTAAGGGAAAACTTGAATGAGGGACCTTAGGCCAAGGACAGGTGTAATCTTGTAGCTCATGAAACCAGCCTCAAGGAATAGCTTTTCCCATTCTTTCTCAGTTCTCTGCCTTCCAGTAGCTACAACCATCACTAGCACATCAAATATGAGCTTCACTTCAGTCATGTCTGCTTCTTCTTCATCTCTATCCAATACCATGTCAATGATAAGAACCTTCCCTTTTCTTCCTTCATTTTTATCCTTGTTAGCTTCTCTACATCTCTTTAGTATCTTCACACAATCCTCATCACTCCAATTATGCATAACATGCTGCAAAAAGTAACTCTTGTCATGTTCAACATCAATGTTAAGGAAGTTGCAAAGGAATTTCTGAACAATCATGTCATAATATTAAAATTCAAAATTTGTTCCAGCAGTTCGTATACAAAAGCTAGAATCGTGTTACCTTAAACAAGATGGCATCAGCAGAGGGAATTGAGTGAAACATGTCACCTCCTACATATTCCAAATTATGTGTGTCTGGCATGTTAGCAACAACATGAGGTAGGTCCAACACAGTGCATTTTAGATGAGGAAATGCAGCCAAAATAGTGTTAGCTATATTTCCAGTGCCACCTCCAACATCAACCAAGGAATCCATGTCTTGAAATACTTGTTTGCAGTCCTTTACAACCAAACACATCATTTGGGAATCACTAGCCATTGCTTCATTGAAAACATTGTTGAATCCTGGATTTTGGTTAAGGAATTCCCACATGGGTGCACCATGTGCCGTCTCAAATAGGGTGGTTTCATTTCCTAGAAACCAATCCCCCAAAGATTGCCATGGATTCACCGAAACAGGATCAACAATTGCTCTAACATAAGGTGACAAATTTGGGATCTCACTCTTCAAAAGCAGCTTAGAAGAAGGTGTAAGAATATACCCTTGCTGATTTTCATCAAGCAATATTGTATTTGTAGTAGCAAAGAATCCAGAGTATACCAATAGGCGCATCAATCGATGAATTGCATCTGATTTTTCAGGAGGAAGTTTCAGCTCAGAAACAAGTTGAGACAAAGTCATTGGCTGCTTATGACTATGAATAACATCTGGTATGCCTAATTGAATTGCACAACCAAGAACCATGGAATTTGCAAAACTGAAGGCATGCTTGTAGATATGAGCCTGAGCTCGGAACATTTCATTAGCCATTGAAACATCCATTCTTTATCAGAATCTACCTGCTCTTTTTCTTCTTATATAAATAGAGTGTAAACTTTTAATTGCTACACAGAGATAGTGATGCACTTGTAGACAGGGCCAGACAAAGGGTAAAGCCGATTAAGTCAACTGATTTTAATTTTGGATAGTAGTAATACACTTATAGGTTAAAATCGAGTATCTTAATTGTAGTTTAACTTGACTTTGTGTTACTTGTCATCATCCTTTGTATGATAAAGTAACACCATCCAATACCAGCAGGGACTAATTCAACTACTTCATAACTTATAGGATCTTTTTTCCTCCACTGGGCTTCCTTAGATTTTGGACTGGATTCTCTCTATTCATATCCTCAGCCTTTTTTCTTAGTAGTGAGAAATCAATCACCCCTTCTATCCCTACAGAGTTCAATTAACTGCTCATTACTTTGTTGGGATGGAACTTTGCATCATAAGATCTTGACTCTTCCTATTCCTATAATTTTAGTGGACTAAGACTCAGAATGTTGGTGATTTGAATGTAATATATGGTTTAATTGCAAAAAGTATGTCTAATTACTTGTATTTCACAATGCACAAATCTTCGAAGAAGAGAAGAACAAATGCAGAATCGAATATTTGTCTTTAAAAGGAGCAACTACAAGAAAATGTTTTCATTAATGCAGTTCCCAATTCGTATACACTAGAAAGCAAACTGAGAATTGATAAAATACTCAAATCTTGCAAGACGTTAGCTTTCCAGTAGAAAAAAAAAGTGATCTCAGACATGGAGGGATTTAAAGACAAACATATAGATAAAAGTATCCTAAAAACTTAAGCTTTAACATACAATTCAACAGAAACAATGTTATGAATTCCAACCTCGGACAGTGCTTCCACAGTTCCACTCACACAGCCACAGAGACTAAAGGAGATTGGGTGGAAGCACAGGGAAATTGATGAAGGTGGAACACCACAAGTCTGATAGTGAAAAAACATTACAACAGCCGGTCTAATGGTAATGTACAATGCGATGGCACTAGAGGTTCCAATAACACAAGGAGAACAAACACGAAAACAATATGAAGACATAACGGACATGGAATGTATACCAGCACTTCACAGCCACTGTTCTTTAAAGCTAACATTACACCCCTTGGAATTGGCTCGTCTCAATGAAATTGTAGCATTGTCCACCGATAGAGGGGAATCAAGGTTAGGATATAATGAATTCCAAGCTTCCTGACCTGCAGATGGACATTTCAGGATCCCTTTTAGAGGCTTTTTTGACAAATAGGCTGCCTCCTTCTTGGAATCATTTTTTGCAAAAAAGACTAAAACATCCTCATTGGAATCATCAATTGCACTAATCTCTTTAGCCTTGCCATAAGCAGAACCATCTCCTGACTTATCCTCACTAACTTTGACTAGCAAAAGATCCTCACCCGAACCAAATTCACCACCAATTATATGGGGAGAGACACCATCATCTAAGTTACATTTACTACCTTTGCCTTGGACACGATCATCAACCATGACGTCTTCTTTATCACCCCAAAAGCCAGCAGAATCATGACAGAAGGTAAATTCTGCAATTTTGGCTTGTTGCAAGTCATTACCGTTGGTACCTTCTTTATGTTTGCTTACAGTTGTGTCAACAAGATATTCTTCTTCCTCTGATGATGTTCGAACAAGAACATCTGTACCTCTTCGCAATGAAGGGTTCTTGTCTCCCTTTTTCCCTTTAGGCAATTTGAACCATCCTTCACTCAACAAAGGCAGAGAAGATAGATTCTTTAGAAATGAGGTCTTCTTTGGAGCATCTGACCACTTTTTCTTATCAGGTATAGTCAATAATGACATGGCAATCACATTGGATATAAAAAGTTGACAGATAGCGCATTTGATTTGCTCATGTCTCTCAAAGGATGAAGCCTCTGTAAGACCTATCATTCTCTTGATCCCAAGAACTTTGCGCGCCAACTCTCCTAGTTCACACTGCTTATATTTGGGATTCTTGAAATACTTGGTGGCAATATAGCCAATGTCTACTTTATCTTTAGTCAAACCTAATTCCTCAAATGGGAATAAATCTTTCTTTTCTGGGATTCCAAAACCAACAAAACGGATCCTCTCATCCGTAAGGAATTTTAGGACAGGATCAGGTAGTTGTTCCCCAGAATGAAACCTGAGGATCAGACAACCTACTCCAAAACACAATAGAACCAAAATTATGGTAGGATCACGAGGGTGGCGCATGACATCAAGGCCAACAACAGGTGGACGAACCCAAACCTTACCTTCTGGAAAAAGAAAATCAATTGCACATAAAGATTCAAACTCTTTGGCCTTATAAGTAATGCCCTCTAATTTAACCTCAAACCTATTAGTTCTCAAATATACCGTGCCAGCCATAGTTTGGTTTGATAAATGAGACGATCCTAGTATTGTTGGATTGGCATGACTAGATGGAGAAAAGATTAGCAAAAGGATGAGTGTTCCATAACATATACTATAGAAGGAACAGCTCCCCAAATAAAATGAGATTTGACCCAGTATTGCTGGGTAACCAAGACCAGAGACAGGCAAGAGGTACATCAAAATGTCACAAAAATGATATTCAAAACTACAAGAGAATAAAAGGGAGGGAGATTAGTGGATAATCATTAAAATTGGATGGTACTGCTAAAATATATGACACTTGTGAGGCAGGCTTTGTGTTTGGCAGTTATGGATACTTTACCTCCACAAAATCCCAGTCTTTCACACCATGGCATCTATCCTCAACTTGAGTCTTCAGATATTATCTGTTCCACCAAATTTGGAGAATACCAATCCTGACTTTAAGGAGAACAATTAGTGATTGATTCACATTAATGTCAAAATGCAGGGTTCCTATTTTTCTATTTTCTACATTTTAGTCAATACATTGTAAGCTCACGAATCGTAAATTTAGTAAACTCAGTAAAACCATAGGCATAATAATAGTTTGTCTAATCAAATGGTAGATTTACACAAATTTGCTATACACTCTATCTATAACTAATTTGTTCATATCATTGTTTCCATAATGTTTTCTAGATAGATCTAAATATCGAAGTCTGGATTACATCTGCTAATATGACATATATTAAACATCTATTAACAGAATGACATTTCCCCAATAATTATCAAAACAAAAATTGGGAAGCAATTATTCCAATCAATACAAGAACAATGAAAAGAATGCGAATCAAATAATTTATACTGATATGAAAAAAGCATTACAAATGGCACCATTTTTTGCAAAAAGTACCGATAATTCATTAGAATACTTTCATTTCAACTACATCTCCAGAATCGAGAAAATTCTGAATCAAAATACACTGGAAACTCTTAACAACAATCTACCATTGATTCTTTTTTTTTTCAACTAATAGCTACCATGAATTCACATTTATGCCCTCTCACCCCTAATTCTCCTAGCAAGCTGGATATCCTTAGGCATGATAGTAACCCTCTTAGCATGAATAGCACACAAGTTAGTGTCTTCAAACAAACCAACAAGGTAAGCTTCAGCAGCTTCCTGGAGTGCGGCAACAGCTGAACTCTGGAAACGGAGATCAGTCTTGAAATCCTGAGCAATCTCACGAACCAAACGCTGGAATGGGAGTTTACGGATCAAAAGCTCAGTTGACTTCTGATACTTACGGATCTCACGAAGAGCCACAGTTCCTGGCCTGAATCTGTGAGGCTTCTTCACTCCTCCGGTGGCCGGAGCTGACTTTCTGGCAGCTTTTGTCGCCAATTGCTTCCTCGGAGCTTTTCCTCCGGTGGATTTTCGGGCTGTTTGCTTAGTACGAGCCATTTGGGAATTACGGTTTAAAAGTTTTGGTGGAAAGAATTAGAAGGTTTCAGAAAGTTCTTGAGATTTTGAATGAATGAGATGGTAATTGAAGCAGAGAAGAGGGAGAATTTAAAGAAATTTGAGGGAAGGAGGAGGAGTGATCTTGGCCGTTGATGAATTGAAATTGAATGGATGGACAAGATTCGGGCAGTGTTTTAGTAGTGGATCGATGACGTGGAGTACTGAAAAGGTGATCTTGTACGTTCGTTACAAATTGAATGGGTGCACAATCTACGGTTGTGATTGGTTTATAGTATGCTTAAGTTGCGGATCGATGACGTGGATAGTTTTGTGCTTTGTGAATAGGTGTGATAATCAGGTACGTCAATTCCATTTACATCTACGGTTCACATTTCCCATAGGGGTTTTGGCATGGATGATAAACATAAAATGTGCATTATTCACTTCAGCATGATTACATATGTGATTCCAGTAATCAAAACTATAAGCAAATTAGGATTTGAATTTTAGTAAGTAATGTTTAATACTGGCATAAAATTTACTACTTATTGCTTGATAATAAATTATATATTACTCTAGTATATAGAGTGAGTTATTTTTGGATGACGAACGTTGTTACCGTAAAACTACAACTTAGACTTTTCAGGTGTAACCTGGATAAAATACCAACGTAACTTTCCTTCTTTCACACTTTCTCTTTTTTGTGCCGCTTTTTCTGATTTTCTCTTTTTTGTTCTTCATTCTCTCGAGAGCTTAGGATCAGCCTGTTTGAGCCCACTATTTTCTTCCACCACAAAATCTTGGGTGATCTCCCCAGCGGTCCTTTCGTCTATGCGGTAAGTTCTTTGATTTGCCTCCAAATCGATTATTTTCTTAAGGGTAGACTGCGGATTTTGAATTTAGGGTTCACTCTAGGATATATAGAGGCTTCAACTCCAGCTCTTTATAATACCTAGCTCTTTCATTTTGAGTGATTAACAAGAAGAGTTTCGAAGTTTCTTCAGCTATGTTACTTAAATTGAAATATGAATAAATTAAGCTTTAATTTAGTATGTATCGCATCATCAAATTCATTAAACAACAAGCAGTAAGTAGACCACCTATTTTTGAGTCATATGTGTAAGTAAAACATAAATATCCATGATTCTAGATTTAAGTAATATAGATGAAAAATCTTTAAAGTTCTTTTTGTTAATCACTCAAAAAAAAGCTCGACATTATGCAAAGCTGGAATTGAAGCCTCTGTATGTCCTAGGGTGAACCTCAAATTCAGAATTTGCAGTCTACTGTTAAGAAAATAATTGATTAGGAGGCAAATCAGAGAACTTATCGCAGAGGCAAAAGGACCGCGGAGAGACCACTCAAGGCTTTATGGTAGGAGAAAATAATGGGTTCTGCAAGTAGTTTGATCTTAAGCTCTCGAGAGAATGAGGAGAAATTCAGAGGAAACTACACAGAAAAAGGTGTGAAGAAGGAAAGTCATGTTGGTGTGTTTTTCATGTTACACCTAGAAAGTTAAAGCTGAAATTTTACCATAATACCCTTCGTCGCCCAAAGTTCCTTAAATTATAAATAAATACTTTTGTATGAGGTCATGGCAATTGATTATTGTCACCAATACTTTGCGTTTAAAAGTTGAATCTTATGAAACTGAATCGTGTTACTTTCGATATGGATTTACAACATGATCTTCTTGATTGATTGTCATGCAATGATTTATCAAAATAAGGATTTTAAAACATATTGTCATGAAAGATCAGGTTCCTTTAATTGTTTCTATGTCAATGTATAAAAAGGTCGCTCTAGCGAGATGTGGTATGCATTTTTTACTTTAGCTTGGTTGAACTTATGCTTATCACTTGTCAATGAATGAACGTCGACTGAAGTGTCAACTTGTTAGGTAATTGTGATTTGTTCATACAGATTTAGGTAAAAGATTATCAACCCTGAGGTCCTACAGAGAAAAGTGTACAAAAAAATGCCCTTTTTAACTTCTTTTTTTACAACTGTAGGACCTGAGTCTTAATAATAGTCCACTGAGAAGGTACAAAATATTTCTTTAGCTTATTAAATTTACGTTATTCGAGATGAAAATATATGATTGTATTTTTTTTTTATTCTATAGCCAAGTGTGATGGACACTTGTGCCGACACATAAGCTGCATATGAGTGTCTTGAAGAGACATCTAGGTAAAATAAATGAGGATATGGCATTATATGGACTGTTTGTTGGTATGTTATTTCTTATCCTTTTTTAGAAACTGTAGTCTTCAGGCCTGCTTTACTGTTATTTTGTATTTATGTTCTGTATGTCTTGAACACAGTATGGAATTTTATTTTATTTTTATCTTTATCCGTTATCAGGTTACACTGATTTTGGACAACCTTGCACTTCTTAAGTAAAGAAGTTTAACGCAAGAAAATATGACTTTATATAGAAATGTTTAGTTAAGAGAGAAAAAAAGGCTAGGATGAATTGATATTTTCAGATATCCGTAAAGAGATAATGATGTCATCATTTTACAGATTTTACTCTTATAACAATTATGTTCTAAAAGATTGATAATCACAATGCTAACTTTTTGGGGTGCATTATGCTGGGTCTAACTATTTGTAGGTTTTTTTTTGGTCATTTACTTACATTTATTGTAATAACTACATTGTTGTTCTATCACTGATTGACTCTTTCCACTTCTCAGATAGTCGAATTACAGTTGGACCTTTAAAAAAGAATCTGTCGTACTGCTTTCACAACCTTGAGCTTAGCTGAAAGATAAAAAAAGACACTAATATATTTAATAGTATGTTCAAAGAAAATAAATTACTTAGCCTTTCTAGCAAGCTCCCAAATGTTCATCAAACTAAATGTACATGCCATGAAACATATTGTGGTGATATTAAGTTTAATCATTTCTTCTTTATTTACTTCTCAATACTTAAAAATGGTTTGTAACTTGCATGGACACCCTTTATCTATCTATCTATCTATCTATCTCTCTTTCTCTCTCTATATATATATAACTACTATAACATTTGATTTTCAATATTATACTTGTAGTATAATATATGTGGAGCTTAATAGAGAAAAGACATAAAGTCATCACTGAAGTTGTCCCGAATTTTCAAAAATATACCTTAACTTTGCAACCGTCCTATTACCCCACTAAATAATTTTAAACAGATATTATTATATCATTTTTCGATTAGCCCCAGATTTTGAGAAGCAAGTGTGTTCACACACCAATCATTACATGACACGTGTTAATGTAATTAAAAATGTAATTTTTTTTCATTTCAAGTTTTTTCTTTATTTCTCTCTCTCTCTCTTACCTTTTGACTTATTTTAATTTTGATTTCATCTTAAATTCCACTTCATCTTTCACCCCCTACTTTCAAGTGATCCATCCCTCTATTTTATTTTATTTTCTTCACCTCCACCCTCACCCCACCCCCACGTCAAGTTAAACCCCTCTCTCATTTTATTTTTCTTCTTATTTAGCGAATTTTTTTATTTCAATGATTTTTTTTATAAAAACGAATTCATACTATTTTCTAGAATTTATTAAATTATTGATAACAAAACTAATTATTTTTCTAAGAAAATTTAAAATTTTGAAGCTATCATCAATTACTCCTTTTCATATAACTTCAAAATTAGAAATGATTATTTTAAAAGAATCAATGAATTCTCCGAAAATTGAAAGAACTTAATTAAAATCGGATAAAAAAAACTATATAATACTTCTTAATCATCTTGAAATCTAATGGGTTTATCAAATTGTTCGAAATATAAGAAAATATTTAGATAAAGTTTTAAAATTAAAGAGAGTAAAACTAATAATAGTAAAAAAAGAAAGGTAAAGTTGTGGTAAAAATAGTGACATTGAAAGTGAGAAGCTTCAATGGAGATGGCAATGAATTTTTGAAGAAGAAAAAAGAAAGAAAGAGAAAAAAGAAAAAGGAAAAAAAGTTAAAATAATAAGAAAACTAAAAAAATATATTTTATAATAAAATACTTGTAAAAATAAAATTATACTAGTTATTTTAGGTTGCTCATTCTCTTTGAGTGTGTGCACTCTCTATGTCAGATGGACAAAAAATGACGTAATAATTTCAGTTCAAGATTGTTTAGTGAGGTAATAAAACGTCCGCATAGTTAAAGTGTATTTTTGAAAATTCAGGACAAGTTCAGATGTCCCTTTATGTCTTTTCTCAGCTTAATATAATAAATAAAAATGATCTATTACGATGCTGACATAATTTATAGGAAATTTTATGTGTTATTTTATACGAGTTAAATGTATATTAAGATTATGTATTAACAATATACGAATCAACGTATCAAACGTCAAAAAATGTTGCTAGAATAAACAATCTATATTCATAAGTTTTTTTTTTTTTCCAAAATAAATTAACATTTTATTCATCTCCAACTCCGATGCATATGATTTGAGGTAGCTGCTCGGCTAGAAATTTTCCTTTCTAATGAAATTTGGCTTAGCCTACCTAGATAAATTTGAGATGAGGTAAATACATATACTATGTATATTGATGTGTTATGTTAAGCTTATATTGTTACTCTATATATGAGCGTAATATCCTTCCAAAAAAATAGTTTAAACATACAAATTTCATACTTCAAAGAATTGAAGCCATACATTTTAATTAATTAAAAATTAAATTATATATCATAATGATCAAAATCAAAATTTGTTAATAACAAAAAATTAAAAGTGTTTTTGTTTTTCTCCCGATAAAAATGATAGTAACTTAATAGTAATAGAATTTATGGAAAAGGCTAAAGATACCCATCGAGAATATGTGAAATTGAATAACTTTATACCAGGTTTGAATGAGATAAAATTATGACTTACCTTGTTTTTATCTCATATTAAGTGTGAGACAATAATAATCATTTTTTAACTAATCTCAAAATAATTAATCTCGAGATAATTTGTTCCGGTACCAAAAACTTCCTTGGAACAAAAAGTAAGAGACAATTTTAACCCTTATTCCCTGGAATTTATCATTTCCAAACAGCCCCAAATCTCTGGTTTCGATTTTTCAGCCATCCACCGATCAATGGAGAGAAGTCAACGAATGACACACTGTAATAATATTGATTATTGATTATCTGCCGTCAAACATGTTCACAATTTTATAGGCATTTGTATTCACGCAGACATTCTAGCTTCCATGAAAGAACCTTCACTTTAACCCCACACGCATTTTAGCTTATTCCTCAAGAAATCAGCCCTTTCTCAACTGGTCAACTTACAATTTCATGAATCCTTTCATATATAACTACTTGTAGAAACACACACATGGAACGTCTTTGCATATACAATCCTCTTTAACGTTGATTGATTTCCTTTTAGAATACCCAGATCGAGAAATTGTTGATACAGTAATGGTCCTCCCACTATTGAAGCTTGGGACACTTGCATTGAAAACACTGAGCAAACCCATTGGCAGTAGGCTTAAGAAACAAGCTGGGTTGCACCCAAAGTTTCGAAATTTCATTGTCAGCATGGCCCAGGTAATCCCGATTATCTTGGAAATGATATCCTCTTTATAGGGCATGAATTGATCTAAATCTCCTTTTTGGTATAGCTAATTAGAATGAAGAGGGCATAAATTGTTCATTTCTTCTGCCCCGAAAAGAATGATTGGGTTAGGAGTAGGACTAGGATTAGCAAAGTTTCTAACTTTTATGTGTGTGAGGACTTCATTTTTTGTTTAGAATTGGTGTCCACATGGGGCATAGATTCCAATTCTGTAATAGAAGCTCTTAGTACTTTTCAGCAAAAGGATTGTTCTTGTTGCTGGTTCATCACATTACCAGAATCCAATTGGGGCTTTTCGAACTGATAGTGCAATAATTGTAGTATATATCAGTAAGTGCTGGGAGACAGAGTTTGCTGTGTGGCTGGTTTTAGACTTTAGCAGTGCAAAGTTTAATTGATAAGAGCATAAGTTTATGTCATGTGAACGACCTGAACTTTTACAATTTACTGTTCCTGTTAGTTAGTTATAGTCGCAGATCGAGTTCAGTTTGTTGTGAGTTATTGAAAGAGCATAAGTAACACAGTTGCATAATTCCTCATTCAGAAAACAAACTGCAATGAGAACCATTATCAGATGCCAATTTATTTCACATGGGAAGATAAGTGATCATTTTTGTTTCTGGTTATAACTTTGGGGAATAGTGCTTTGTTCTTTAGAACTTGGAGTTTCTGAATTGAGGGACTGGTAAGATTCACTTAGGTGGTTGGATGATTCTAATGGTTACATCTTATGATACCTGTTAAAAGTGGCTTGTGTTCCGGTTGAGGAATTTTAGTGCAGTTTGACCAAGGGGCAGAGTGCTTGTCATCTCTAAATAGCTGATCGTTGCATGTGCTTCTTTACTTTTAATAAGTCCATGTGCTTTTCTTGCTCTCTAGTTCTTTTAACCCCTTAATAATGCAATGCAAGAAATGCTCTTGCATTCCTCTAAGCTTTTCACTTTATTACGCCTCAGTGCATTATTTCAGCTATTTATGCTTTGTTTGTAGATGCAATTTTCAGAATTTTTTTCCTTCATATGTTAATATTCTGAATTCAATTAGCATTTCAAATTTCATCTTTTTGAACACATCCATTGCTGGAAGCAGGCAAACCACCGGATAACTACAACAATGCAGAGGCGATTATATGGTCATGCAACCAATGTAGAGATACGGCCTTTGGATGAAGAAAAAGCTGTTCAAGCTGCTGTTGATCTTCTGGGGGAGGCTTTTGTCTTTTCGGTATTGCCTATTTTCCCACTTGACTCTGTAATGACATGTCTATTATCTAAGCTTCCTCTGTTTGTTAACTGATACATATCATTATTGATTAGATAAGAGCATACACTTCGCTAACTACTCTAAGGTTTGAATTCTAGTGCATTTAAAACATGATATGCACTCTGACTGCAGTATCGATGTAGTCATCCTACCTTTGTTACCCAGACTAGCAGTGGCAACTTCTAATGATCCACATAGCCCTTGAAATCTTGGGCATTAAAGTCTCTTTGCATCAATATGTGGGAATAAGTCTGATTCAACATGTCCACTGAATCCTTCTCTGGTCAACTGCCTTGTGATTTCTTTTCCCAGGAAGAGTTTGGAACACAAAGCTTAGAGCTCTGAAACTTGTATACATGAAAGTCTCATACCTACCATCTCGAGATATACTGCTAGCTTCAAATTTGCTTCAAATCTAAAATTTCTGCTTACGAGTATTATTCTAACTGATCATGCATGAGCAAGTAGCTCCCAAGTCAAGTGCTGTTAAATAACACAGATTTGAGTTGAGAATTTTTTATGAATAATTTTACATGATCGTCAAAATATTGAAGCATATTGCTTTGGGTGATCTGTGTGAAGCTTACTTTCTTATGACGAACATCTGTTGAATGATTTTCTTGGAGTAATTTATATTCGTGAATTGTTTACTTGTGGAAGAATGAAAAGGAAGTCCTTTTGTCTGAGCACTCCTCTAATTTAAAGATACCATGTTGAATACCCAATTTTAATACTCATCAATGTTGGTAGTGTGCTGATTGAACACGTTTTGGTGTAATGATGGTTGGAATGGAAGATAAAAGAAAATCAAAGTTCAAGGTCTCTCCTCATTTTCTTTGGGCTGTTGATAGAGTACTGACATGTTATGAAACTATTCTTCTTTTCGCAGCTTGTCCAAATAGTATCCTTTATAGCCCATTACATTGACTTAAAAATTAGAAGGCCTATCCTCTTGTTCCTCACAATTCTGGTTTCACACTATTGGATTGTCAAAAATAATACTGCCTGATGAAGACTTCTATATTTTCTCTTTTATTTTCTGAAATATTCGAGCAAAAAGATTTCAAGTATAATTTTAACCAACATTTTACGCTGACTGCACTTTCTGGTTGTGCTACAAAATCTTGACCCGAGTTTGTGTGGTGAGTTCCCTTTCAGCTATCTTGGATGAGTTAGACTTGATCTCTTGGGTTCTAGTGCTGATCTCCTTCCCTTCGAGTTATCATGGGTTGCTAAGTAAGGAAAAGGAAAGTACCAAGAGTTACACTTGAACTCCTGGGCTCTAGTTCTTATCTGTTTCTTTTTTGAAGTATCCTTTGTTGCTAAGGAAGGGAAAGGAATGTACTGATGATAATTATTTACACTTTATGTGTGGTTAGTCAGCAAGCAATGAAAAACTCTCTTACATGAAAGACTTAACTTCAAGTTAAGTCCTAGAAAAATATTTTGAAAACTTGAAAGCAAATAGTTTGTGTTTTAAAACTCCATTTCCTTTCACATAAACAAATGCAAGAACATGATTTTTGTTTTCCTTTTCTTTAGTTTACTTCAAAATTCTCAAGAAATATATTTTCAGGCAACTTTCTTGACATCCCAACACGAGAGAAGTCAATCTTTTCCTTTTAATTACTGCTTATTCTAAATATTTAGGAGTAGTCAATGCAAAATTTTAGATCGTACTGAACACTACGTATTATATTGAAGACATCCCTAATATCTCCCTTTCAGATAAATATACCTAAAACATCATTGTGACTTGCAACTTATATAAGCTAACCCGACAAGGAATTTCGCTACCTTAGGACAGTTATAGTTACAGCCGCCGTTCACTGGGGTTTCGGTCGCCGGCTCCCCTGTCATCACGTCACCAACTTCCTCGACCTTCCAGATGTCTTTAGAGTTTAGTAGGAAGTGTACGGTTTTCACTGCTTATATGAGATAGATTCTTAATGGAGCTGTCTGTCAATAGCCAAGGTAAGTATCCTTCTGTAGGTGTAAATATTCTTTATACACTTCTTCTGCATTTGTCATCCACCTCTGTTGACTTCTCAAGTCTTTGGATCACTAACAGTCACCAGCTGCCACATGAACTCATACCCTTTTCTTACTTCCGTCTTTTCTTATTATGTCTATGATTTCATGTCTCAGGCTTACAGGATTGAGTTAGCATCTTCAATTGGAACCACTCTAATATTCTTTCTCTGCTTTGTTAAAAAATCTTCCCCTTCAAATAAGTGTAAAAAAATCTTCCGCGTCATATAAGTGACATATGATTCGATCACTGGAAGTCTATTATTCTTGCGCAAAACCGGAAGCTTTACTTTAGCATTTCATAATCGTACACAATATGAATTAGAATGAGTGGCCACCAGTTGCTTTATCCAACAACAACAACATACCCAGTGTAATTGTGGTGGGATCGGGGGAGGGTTGAGTGTTCTCAGACCTTACCCCTACCTCGTGGAGGTAGAGAGGTTGTCTCTGAAAGACCCTCGATTCAAGTAACGTATACCAAAGCTGTTTGAAGAGAAAAATCCAAAAGTAAAGAGGACATAGCAAACAATAGGGAAAACATTACATAGCATTCAGAAAACAAGGAACAGTAACAACAACCAAATAATGTGATAACCGAAGCATAGGAAACAGCATGTAGTAACAAAAACAATCTGTTTCATTTGTTTGTGAATTTCTTGTGGAGTGACACAGTAATGAATCATGAATAATGCAGCATGGAAGGCATCATTATATTTGGTTGAATCTGTTAATAATGGTGGTCAGTTTTGGAGTGATGCAAAACACTTGACTTTGGTATCTTGCATCTAGCACCTTTATGTTGTCTAATTTTGTGCTTTGGCTATTTTCTTAAATTGCTGAAATAGGTTGCAGTTGCTGCACTTTACTTTGAGGTGCAAAGAAGTTCTCGATCAGAAGCAAAAAAGGAGGAACTTCGCAGGCAAGAGCTGGAGGTAGTCTCTCAAATTCTTCGGTTACTTGTTTGGTCTTGACAAACTCTTTCGTATCACCCAAAACCAAAAACACTGATGACTGAACATTCCTAAAAGTATATGTGTTGTTCCTGTGATATTATCTCAGTAAACATCTACTTTTGCATCTCTTTCTCAAGTTTATGGTTATTATAATTGTTAAGAGCCAACTCTTAAGGTTGAGTTGACAAGGTCCATTTTTTAAGTATTCTTATTATTATTATTATAAATTAGGTTATGGTTATTTATTCTCTCTCAATGTAATTTCATGGAATGGGTCCAGTAAAGTGAGCACTTTTTGGATAACTGGCTTCTGATCTAGTCCCTGTGATCTGCCAAATAACGGACCAATTTTGTGCCACATCCATCATTACTCTTGCATACATCTCTTAGAGAAGATAGGTGGATGCGCCAAGTATCCCTTTAATTACATATCATTTCTATTACTAAGCCTGTAAAGGCATCCTAATTTACCTGGCTCTTTGCAGCAGCAGAAGGAACTGTTGTAATTTGCTAATTTGAATTTTATTGATTCTGTCTAAAACAATCCTTTCCTATTCTATTACATCATGAGTTGAGATCAAAAACATCTATTAGCTATTATAATGAACTGAAATTCATCCTTCTTGAAATTTGTTTGAGCTATATTTGAGATCCTCGTTCGTTTTCTCAGCAAATGAGGGAAAGAGATGATGCATTGTCACGAGAGGTGGAGAGCCTGAAAAGCAAAATTCAAGAGCTTGAACAGTTGGCAAGGGGACGAGGACTAGCTGGAGTGTTCAATTTGAGACCTTCTCAAGTTGAAGAAGGCAAGGTCCCAACACCAGCATGATCTATTGTGTGATGTTTTTGGCAGCAAAATGATCAGATGTTTCTCATTCTTTGGAGCCAAGAATCATATGCCTTCTGTAAACCAGAAGCCAAGGCTCCTTGCTGAAAATGAAGTTGAATCTTTTGAAAATTTCCATTGATGTGATCAATATTGTGGGTTCCATAGCCTGAGTTTTTGCTGTGTCCTCCTTTGATTTATGGCACTATACTGATTTTACATATGTCTAACACCACATGCTTTTAAGAGACTTGTGTACTTAGCAGTTAGCATCATAGGGTGCTAAATTGTGAAATGTTGGATTTGGAGAATTTTTTTTCTGCCATGTTGTAATGTTCAATACTGGTGAGGTCACATTTTGACCAGATGCTCCTTACCTACATACAAATGTAACACCAATATTTATACTCTAGCACATTTCAATCCCATCCTATATGAATGGGAGGCATCATGAATTGACTACAGCCCATAGGGAATCTTGAAGATGGATAGTGGGGTGTGCCCTTTATGCCTTCCTTGCCTTGTTCATCTCTTTTTACTTGCCCACCAAAAGGGGCCTTTTTGCTGATGGATCTGGATTTTGCTCAGGGTAAAAAGGACCAATCTCTTTGTGCCACCCCAATTCTAAAAATGGAGTCCTGTTTTAGTGTTTTTTTTTCTTCATTCTTCTTTAACTTTTTGGTCCATTATAATATATACATATTAATAATCAGATAAAGGCATTTTAAAGGGTATATAAATCCTTGATATGTTTTTAGCGTATAAATTCAAAGTAAAAAAAAAAAAACAATTAAATAAGAATTCATTGTATGCTTGTCAGTTCTTATGCCCCTAACAGTTTTTTTGTGGTGAAGTCATTTTATTTAGTCATTTACAATATAGGATGCTTTATTTTTTAAAAAAAATAAATAGAAAAAACCTTATGAGTTGTGGAAAAATTATATATTAACTTGAAATATTAGAAAGTTGGAGGTGTCTTGCATATTTTATAAATACACGATCCTACCATAAATAAATAATAAAGTAATATATTGAATTGTTTATTTATCGAATATGTTAATAATAGTGATGCATATAAATTTCTTGTTATGTTAGTAGTGATATGATTAAGTGTAAATTAATAATACAGTTGAAATATAAAAACAATTGGTAATGTTTTTTTTTTTAAATAAGAGATAATATTTCTTATGTTCCTATTGTTCAAAGTGAAAATACTTCTAATGCTCATTGTTGTTCAAAATGATTTTGAAAATGAGAATTGAAGGAGTAAAAGAACAATAAAAAATTATGGATTTTACATTTATATCTTATTGATAATGATTTTATGTATTTTCTAACACAATTTTTTCTCTTCGTACGCCTCTTACGAAACAAATCGTAAAAGCTAAAACAAATTATATTATATAAAATAATACTTAGGATTTGTTGTTTACCCGAAAAACTAAATTCATTAATCGTAAATAATTACTACTTTTTACAAGGAAGTATAGTTTTGAACTTTTGATGGTTCCATTGATAGATATAAACCTAGATTCATTATTAAGAGCTTACTTAGAAATATTAGTTATTGTATTTATTATAGAGCCAGTACTATTATCTAATGCTAGCAATAATACATCCACATCTGATGTAATGATGCATTTTATATATATATATATATATTTCCTTTATTATCCAAAAAAAATAATAGTTTACTTAAAAACAATATTAATTATTTCGACACTTATGCAAAGAAATCTATATATTAAATGCAACTACACTAAAAAAAAAAATTAGAGTTAAACATTACCAATGTGTCAAAAACCAAAAAGAAAGTCTTAACTTATTGCAAATTAAGATCTTATGTCCATAGAATAAGCATACAAAAAAACTGAAAATATATATTTTAAAAAAAATTCACCAATTATCTTCAATTTTTTCTATACAAAAATCAAAATGTGATAAATTCATTGCATTAAAAAAAAGTATAATGTATTGTTTCCTTCGATTTTTCAAAAAAAGTAAATTCCATTTCTATACACATATAGTTGATTAGTAATACATTTTCTATTTAATATATTTAAATCATGACTTTATCAAATTCAGACCACACACGAATATTTTATTTTCAGTTGGATTAATTTTTTAGTTTTATCTTAATTAACAACTGCCACGTAGATTTTTATTTTATTTTATTTTTCCTCAAGGGTTTGGATAGAAATATATATATACCAGTCTTTTGATCTAAATCGAATTTCGAAGAATATAGAGAGAGAAAATTTCACAGATAGGAAATCAAAACCCAAAAACACTTCTTACACTTTCTCTCTCTTCACTGTTCGGAGGCCGTAGTCTCTCCGACCCACCCGCCGATAACCGGTATGAACCCTATTCTTCTTGCCGGTTGGGAATTTTCCTGTTTTACTTTACAAATATCGTTTTTATTTTCTTTTTTCGATTGACTAATTTGTGAGTAATTGTCTACTTTTTAGCCCTGTTTTGTTCTGTTTTTTTTTAAAAAAAAATCTTGCTTTATGTGTATATTCCCTTCAGAATTGTTAGTTGATTGTGATGATGTTATTGTTCTTTTTTTATTCCTAGATTTAGGGTTAGGTAAATGGGTTTTCTACCGCCGTTAAGATCGCCTTACTTCCTGGGTTTTTGTTGAATCGAGCAAGATTGTGTCTTTTCTGATTTGGGTGTTGTGAAAGTTTTGGTTCTTGAGGTGCAAATTGGGCTACTTTTGGTTGTTGTTACTTATGTTTGATTATTTGGGAATTTTGGTTCGGGTTTAATACTTGATTTTGTGTGCAATGGTTGGATTTTTTTTTTGTGGGTTTTTAATTACTTTTTTCTAACATGAAATCTCGAGTGTGATCTTGTTGGTTATCTTTGGTTTATGTGTTGTGCTTGATGGTGGAATGGAACATATAATGATGATTACTTTAAAACTGAGAATGTTTTGGCTTTTTGCAGGTGAAGAATTGAAGGGTTTCTTCTGTTTGATTAGATGGGGAAGGGTTCAAAGAATGGTGCGCTCTTCAAGGACAAGGCGAAAAATCGTGTTGATGATCTGCAGGGTATGTTCATGAACCTGCAATCTGCAAGGAAAGAAAGTCGAACTTATGATGCTGGGGTGCTGGAAGAGCAGGTCCACCAGATGCTTCGTGAGTGGAAAGCTGAGCTCAATGAGCCTTCCCCTGCCTCTTCTTTGCAGGCAAGAACCAACCTTATGTCCCTTTAGAGGGGTGTGAAGTGGTTTTAGTTTCCTTTACTGTCCACAATGTCCATGTTGTGATATTGGCCGGTACACATCAGTCTTAAATTAATGTGATCAAATTTTGATATTTCTATGTCGACCTGCATGTGTCTTTATCTGAGTGTGTTTGTGATGTCTAATTTTATGTTTGATTGAAGCATCTTGAACAAATGCTTACAATTTTTTGGATTTATTACACATGCAAACTTGAACCACTTCAAGACTAATTGTGTCGGTCTCCATTATGGTGTAATTGTGTGCAATCATGGAAACTATTGTTTTTAAGTATGTTTCTGTGTTCAAGCCTTTGTTTATAGTTTTAATGCACATGAAGTCGTAGTGTTTATCTTAATACATGGTGTGCAGGGAGGAAGCCGTATCTCATCAGACCTTTATAGGCTGCTGCATGGTGAGGAGGAAGATGATGCTACCAGTGCATTAGCTGCTCCTAAGCCTGAGCCTGATGCTCAAAAACAAGATGTTACTGGTTTCCAGGAGGTAATTATTTTCCTTGAGATTATCTTGATCATGTGAGGGACTCTTGACTGTTATTGTTTCTAACAGAATGAACCTTCTCCGAATCCATTTTAGAATACGGTTGGTTGGTTATTCATCTTAGGAGTTTCGATTTCATTGTAGTTCGTGTATTGCTAGATTCTCCATCTTTGTTTTATTTGACCCAGTCTCCATTTTTTATTTTCCCAGCTTAATTAATAGTTGACTTTTTGTTGCAAATAGAAAAAAAAATTAAAAATGTGAACTGAAATCATTGGTTGTTGATGCGATTTTGATAGCTGAGAATCTGATTTGAGAAGTATTACTAATGTTAGCTGGTGCTACATGCGTTGGATCTGTGGAGGGTGGTATTGAATTATTTTGGGATGCAGTGGTTGATGCTAGACACTTTCAGATAGTAGTTGACTAGTGACCACTTTAATCTTCTTTTTGATATAGCTGGCTTGGTATTGTGGACTTGGAAATGCTTTCCTCCAAATTGTGTACTCATAATGTATTGTCTCATGACTGACCATCTTGTTGAAGTTTTACTTCTTGCTTCAATTTGATGATCCGCTTGCCGACATTTTCTTTCTCTAGCCTCATTCTCCAATGAATGTCATTCCTTGTAGAGACTTGTTGACCGTCCTTTCTCAATTAGCTTTTCTTTTGAATTCTGTTTTCTTTTATCAGTTTCACCCACTAATTTTATCAATGAATCCTCACTAGTTAAGTGATGTGTTTTCTGCAGGGTTTCGATGCAACTCCGGTGCTGCAGGAGCAAGGTTACCAGTTGGTTGATGAATGCAAAAATACGCCTTTAGTTGTTAACAATACAGGGATTAACAACCTAGGCGTTGCAACACAATTAGATTACCATTCTTTTGATCTGCAGCAAGACTTTGATCAGTTTGGATTTGATGCTTTAAATCTTTGTCTAGAGGATGAATTGTCTCCTATTCAGATTAGCCCTCCACCCTCTGCTTTCCTGGGACCTAAATGTGCACTTTGGGATTGTCCTCGACCTGCGATGGGGTCAGATTGGTGCCAGAAGTCTCATGACTACTGCAGTGACTATCATGCTGCTCTTGCGCCTAATGAAGGCTATCTTGGAAGACCTCCAGTTGTTCGACCAATGGGTGTTGGCTTAAAGGATAGTTTACTTTTCCAAGCTCTCAGTGCTAAAGCACATGGGAAAGATGTTGGTGTTCCAGAATGTAAGGGTGCTGCCACTGCAAAGTCCCCTTGGAATGCACCAGGTTAGTGTGCTAAGACAGTTCTGTATTTCTGATTGCTGAATGTCATATACCAGATCAGTTTATTCTTGTTTTGTTTTACTTGTAAATTCTGATATCGATTTGTTTGCTTGTGCTTCTGCAGAGCTCTTTGACCTTGAAGTTGTTGAGGGTGAAACAATCAGGGAATGGCTTTTCTTTGATAAGCCTCGAAGAGCATTTGAAAGTGGAAACAGAAAGCAGAGGTCACTGCCAGATTATAACGGGCGGGGTTGGCATGAGTCTAGGAAGCAAGTGATGAATGATTATGGAGGGCTGAAGAGATCCTACTATATGGATCCACAGCCGATGAAAAATCTGGAATGGCATCTGTATGAATATGAGATCAGCAAGTATGATGCATGGGCCTTGTACAGATTGGAGCTGAAACTTGTTGATGGGAAGAAGAGTCCAAAAGGGAAAGTAACGAATGAATCGGTTGCTGATTTGCAAAAGCAAATGGGAAGGCTCTCTGCTGAATTTCCTTTGGAGAACAAGCGCTCTGCTAAAGGCAGAGGAAAAGCCAACTCAAAGGATGTTTCTACTAACGTGCCTCTTGCTCCAAATCAAACTGTTCCCGCTATTGAAGGGTTTGATTATGTGGCGGGTGCACCTTTCCCTGATTATCTTGTTGATAATATAGGTGGCTACTACATAACGTAGACTGGATAAGCAGTTGGATGCTTTTAAAATAAGTTGCATTTTGTCTGTGTATTATACATCACTCTCATCCTTGACTCAACCTCTAGTGGTGGCTGGAGTTAAGTGGAGGTTCTTGTTTCCTCCTTGTAAGGCGGAGGCATCCGTGGAACCCCTCCTGTTTCCGTAGGTATATTTGTCAATACATCATTGTCATCTAAGTGTTGTTACGGTCTAACCTCGAAGCATTTTTAACTGCTTGAAGATGAGGTGGATAATCCCAGTTTACTTGTTCAGTTCACTTTACATACTAGCCAAGTTATGAAAGTGAATGCAGTTAATGGTTTTTGTGTCTGGATTCAGTGACGACAAGGAATGATCATTAAGCTTTACTGATCTGCCATTGTTTTCACCTGACTTTCATTGTAGTTATGACTTACATAGGAATGACAGTTTCATATGCATGGTTTAAAAGTTCTACCCGGTGTGGAACTTTGCACTAGTAAGTGGAAAGGTTTATACGGTGCTTACAATTCATGGATGGTAATATGTAGGATTATTTTTAGTATAAAGTATCCATGGATGTGATAAGTAAATGAAGTAATGAATATAGCTTCTTTTATAGACAGTTTTGATGTAAAAATCAGATGACATTTATTAGAAACAAACGAGAGATATAACACAAGTAAGAGATGATTAACTATAATAATTTCCGTATAATGATTATAAAATAAAATTCTAGTTACACAGTACTTAAATTACGACGGGTTCTGTTTCACTGTTTGTGCCCATTTGGGAAGCAACCCAGCCAAGAGATAATTATCAAGGAGATTAGAAATAACAAGCTATTGATTTTGCTTGTTCAACCAAACGTGACACTACCATTTACGTTATGACAAATAGGTCATTATATTTAATGGCCTAATAATTACATAGTTTTTCTAAACCAACTTGTGTATCCTTTTTTATATTTGAACCAAGTTTCCTATCGATCATGGTAGATAGCACAAGCAAATTGTACAGAAGCATTATATAAGCATAAACAAGTTGTTGATTATCAGTGAGCTTTGAATATTAGTTGCCCTCACACGACCTGTAATAGCATATTCAGAATATAATAGTACACGATAACAACCATATCTATTTCAAACTATTTGAACATAGAAAGCCTGTCACACATGGAGCTTATTTATCAAACCCAAGAGGCTTTCGTAACTTCAGGTACAACTTTAGTAGTGAAACATAGAAATATCAACAAAACTAACATCAAAGCTTAAAGTCAGCTATAGATCATCTCAGGCTACTGTCTACACAACTGAAGCAGACTGTCACTAGAACCTAAGAACCATCATCTTCTTCAAGGTTGTTCACGCGTTCACACTCGTCAATCCATTCACTGTATCTGTAAGTTATCAGCAAAAAGAGTGTGAGAGGGATAGGGGTACGAAGGAAGGAAAGCAAGACACAAAGCAATGCTAGATGAACTTACATGTCAATGGCCTCTGTCAGTGCTGCAGGATAAAAAAGTAACAACTGTTAGCCAAACAATAAAACCATTAATGTTCAATTAAGAAGCTATTCTATGAAGCATGTAACGCTCATCTAAAAGATTATGTTGTAAGAGAGGGGGTCATTTTTATCATTTATTTTAGATTTGTAATACGCCTCTATCTACTCCAGTATGCAGGCTCAGGACAGAATAATGTGCTAAAACAAACTTGAAACAATTATATGCAGCTTGTCCTCTTGTCCTTTTGATAACTAAAAAATCCCAACAGCACATCTCAAAATTTGTAGGTATTAATTAGCCCATGGAGCACATCTTATCTTGTATTCTTTATCTTACACAAGGCCTTAGAGCACATCTTGTACTCTTTTATCTTACAAAAGGCACATCATGCAGAGAACTACAATTGAACATAATAATTGATTTGATCATAAAAAACAATGAAGTAGAACATAAAAGGAAACATCTTTAGTTTCTTTTTCCATCTCTTTGAGTTAGTCCCTCCCATATTTTATGTTGTCAAACCAATTGAGCCATCTTTCTCAAAATGAATCAGATTCAGTGAAACAATAAATAAATTAATAAATGAGAAATCACTAGATATACCTGTAACAGTGGTGCTGAAGCTCTCTTGACAAATCCTGCAATTTGCCTCCCCAATCAAGTTCTTCATATCACTGGAAAACAGGCAAAGTGCAAACTTGAGCATTGACAGATTAAATAAATGTCCAACAATAATTGAATGGTAGTACACACTTTAGCTGGGTTACTGAACTTATTCATCTGACCTATAGAGGAAGACACAGCTTACTCCTCTACTACTTTTGGCTGCAGTAAGGATGGGCATTGTGATTTTGATTCGTGTGTGTGTGTGTGTGTTTATAATTATCAAGCACCTTCTGCAGGGACTATAGCTCACCCTTATTGGACTTAGGAGTTAGTACCCACTTCTACAAGTATACCTCCATAGAATGCGCTATTTCCAAGAGGGGTATTTTGATGTGCACAAATTCATCAGCACCAACCCCAAGGAAAAGTATTGATAGTCTTCTAAGGAAGTCTAAGTGACAGGATCTAGCAAGGAAAGGGAAGTATATAAAGGTAAACACGTACTGGTATTGAATCACAATTATATATCCTTCTATCTTTACCCACATAAAAAATGTCTATAATGGTGCACATGAGAGAAGGCAAAAGCCAATCTAGCCGATTGATATGCAGAAAATAACTTGGGACACAGAAATGCTAACGTAATTATTTACATGCGACATTCGACACTGGTGCCATGGCTACAAAAAGGACAGCTGAAGACAGTGTCAAGTTTGTCCATTCTCTTCTTTGGAGGCGGCTTTGATTTCGACTTCCTCTTCCCCATAGCTCAAGCAACTGTAAGACACAAATTTAGGAACACAAATCAGCAACAAGAAGCCAAGGCAAATTATTAATGGGGAGTGTGACACTTATAGCTCTTCTGCACCCTGTATTAACTGGTTCCATCTCAGTGAATAATAAGTTAATAACCATCAAATTTGAATTACTTTACTTCATTGCACCATGATAGCAACAAAGAAGATCCTAGCAACTATGCTGATCTTACATAGAATTAAATATTTTGCAAAAAAAAAAGTGAGGTATTCAAACAGAAGAAATGAAGAATTAAGAGACACATTTGCATGTTCATACACAGTTTCACTCTCACGCGCACACGCGCCAGCACGCGCACATAGTTCGGTTCCAAAATTAGTTATTCTATCTTATCCCAGGGAATTACTTGTGCCACCTTTACGACCTTCTTCCTTTTTGTCCACGTGTTTCATAAAATAAGGAAAGTCGTAAGCCGGTACTTGTGTTCTTATCTAACTAAAGACTCAGTAACTGCCAAAGTGATGACACATCAAACAAGTATGGATAAGTATCCTAATCAATAAATGACTCCTCAAATAATCCATTAGGTATGTGCTTCAAAAGTTAGAGAATAGCACACACAACATGATGCAACTTGCAAGATCACAAAATTTTTAATCAAACTTCAATCAAAAACTTGCTCCAGTTATTTTGAATCCCAGTCAAAAAAAGAGGTACATTAAACCATAAACAGCATGAAACTTCAGAAAATTCCCTTACAACATTCCAAGAAATGCCCATCAAAATAATCATACACCAAGATATACCATATTTGAGAACACAATCAAGTACAAAAAGCCGAGAAAATCTCCAATTAAAAAGCAAAAATAAAATAAAAATCAACAGATACTCTAGAAAAACACAAATAACAGAAGGCAATTCCGTACTCAACCCAGAATTCATATAGATTCACCCTAAAAAGGAAACATAAACTCAAAGCGGTAAAATTTCCCAAAATCCGAAACCCTAGAGTTCAACTGAAAAATTATTTCCCTTCTTTCTTTTTAGCGATTCATATAAAGCATCAGGCAAAAAAGCAAGACCAACATAATTTTGGGAAATTCTCAAAGCAGAATCATGGAATATCAACAATGCTTTATTTTTAGCCATAGCAAGAGATTATATACCTGATGAGGAACAGTGCAAAATTAAGATAGAAATTTTACGAGAAAATTCAATGAAAAGAAATTCACTGTACAGAAAAAGAAAAGAAAAAAAGGAAACTCACCGCTACACAGTCGGTTCTTTGTCGACTCTTGAAAAAAAAAAAGAGACAAATATATTTATATAGTCCAAAGAATATACTAAAACCTTGGTATGTACAATCTCGGAAAGAAAATTAGAAAACTGTTTTTGGATAGTCTCAAATAACATACTATATATATATATATATATATATATAAGAGATTTATAAAGGAAATAAAATTAATAGAGATATTAACATTCGAAAGTATTATTAAAATAAAGAAATTCTGAATATTTGTGTTACTTTCGAAACGCAAATAACATATATTAAAGTGAATTTAAAGAAAGAAAATAAAAATAATAAAGTCAACATAGATAATAGAGGAAATTTTTAGAGCATACAGAAAAAAACCAATGAATATTTATGATATTTTCAAAAGATTCTGGATTTAAATAATACATATTAAAATAGATTTAAAGGGCGAAAGCTGTTGAAATTAGGACTATTATGTAAATATATATTTTTTGGAGTAGGAGTCAAGTATTTGTCCTAATTCTACTCTAATTATACTTGTCAACAAAGTATTAGTTGTATCTATATATACCTCTATTATGAGATGAATAAACGAGGCGAAAGGAAAATATTCTCTAAACCTAAAAGCCTACAAAAACAAAAAATAATAAAGTCACATGTAAAAACAAAACAACTTTTAAAAGCATACATAAAAAGGAAATGATAAACATTTATTTAAAACAAATATTATTAAAATTAGATGGATAACCTTTTTTTCCTTTTAGAGCTAGGTTTATACCGTATAATTTCTAATATGAGTTTTTTGCATAACAATTAGAAATTCAATATGCATTGTTTCTTCTATTCTTTTTTGCTTTAAATTTTTTCAAGAAGTTCATCATATAGTAAAAAAATGAATATCTATAATGTAGATTATTAATTAAGAAAGTTTTGAACTAGATTTACATTCAATAATCATGAATCTTTACCATAATTTTTTTCCCCAGCTACTATTTGAGTTTTATCTTCACATTCTTTTTTGAAATGATATGTGTTGGAAGTTGGAACTATATATATCTTTACTCTTTTTTTTTGACTCGATATGATTATGTATGTTTGAAACTTTGAATATATTCATAATTTGATCCAAACAGAATGTTCATAATTTGTTTCGATCAAACAAAACCCTTCGATACTTATTTATTTCGTGATTAGGACTTAGATCAATTGATGTAGTATTAGAATGTACTTTAATGCATATTCAATTCCTCTTAAGTTTTAGTTGATGGTTAATTAGAACAACAACAACATAATCAGTGTAATTTCACAAGTAGAATCTAGAGAGGATAGAGTCTAGACAGACCTTATCACTACCTCATGAGGTAACGAAGTTGTTTCCACTCTCAGCTCAAGTGCATCCCAAGTACAAAGAGGAAGAAAATAGTGTAGAATAAAATGTAGCAAACACAGTAAACCACAGACGATGATAGATATGATGGTTAATTAGATGACTTATTTAATTTTACTAAGCAAAAGTTATTTATGTACAATTAATTCGTATTATGATATAATTTATAACATGATAACATAAAGAAATCACGTCTAGATCGAAGAATTGAAAGAAAATTGAGAGATACAATTAAAACAGGTATGCGGATATGGATTAAATGATTCTTATCTTTTAAAATATATATATATATATATGATTCATGTTGAATGAGTTTTTTTTAAAGTCTAACAGTAATAGTTGGGTGATTTTGTTGTTCCATAAAAAAAATAACTTATAATTGGATGACTTTGTTATCCTAAATAATGCAAGAGTAACTTTGTTGCGTTTCACCCTTAACCAGAAGTTTCGATTTCGAGTCCTGGATATGGAGAAAATTTTATTGGGAGCGCTACCCCAAAATGAGCCCTGCTTTGTGCAATCCGAATTTAATTGAAGCTCTAATGTAGATTCCGGACACTGAGTTGGAAAAAAAAATTCTTGGGTTATTTCCTTTAGTTGGATGACCATTTAAGAAATTTACTCAATAGATTCATAATATATGTGACTAGAAAGATTTCCAAACTTAATTACATGAGACACTTCATTTTCTTTGGTTGATGATTTTTCAAGAATGGTGTGGTTCTATCTTCAAGCCTATCATATCTGTTTACGTTACTTACCTAGATCGATATGACAACTAATTTTCAGCAAGATAACAATAATAACGTATATCTAACATAATCTCATAAATGTGGTAAAAAATGTTAGAATGTACGTAAACATTATCCCTTTACAAAAAGACTATTTTCGATGAAAAAGTTGCTAACACACTCAAAGTTAACCGAGATGATATAGATTAAGCCCACATCCTCTTCTTTCATAACTTATTGGGCGATTCCTGGGCTGATTTGGGCCGTCCAAAATCGGGTTGATTTGGGCGGCAAATATGGGCTATTTTGAGCGACTTTCTTTGAACAGGCCCATCTCATGCACGGCCCCTTAAATTATTCATGGGTCGGACGGCTCACATAAATTTGGGCCAAGTTTGATATTGTAATTATTTTGCTTGTGTCAATAGTTCGAATGGAGACGATCAATAATAGGGAACTCGCGATAAATGTACCCTTCCATTTTCTTGTTTATCAATATAGTTATAGTTGAAGTATATATTATATACATTTAGGTTGTGTGTGCTAAATAAATATGCATAATATATGTGTATTTAATGTAAAGTTTATATTATATTTATATATTGTAAACTAGAAATATCATAGTTAAAAGTCTATTTACGGACAAAAAGAAAAATGAAATTGTGATACTTTAATTTTTGGGTAGAGATGAGTGATATTTTAGTAGTTAGTTAAAGTTAACACAAACGTTATAAATGAGACTTAAATGTAGAGTATGTTATATAGGCATAGGTTAGACGGGAATTTTTTATTTATTTTTTATGTCAATAATTAAGTGACGATATGCTCATATCAGAGTATTAATTAGACAAGGATCGTTCCACTGTCTCATTAACTGTGAAATCTTGATATTAATTATTATAATAGTCATATTGATTGGCCAATTTTTATGAGAAATAGTAGTTTTTTTCCTCGCAAAAGTTGCTTTAAGATAAACTTAATTCTATTAGGAAAAAGAAAACTTGATTAAATGTGTTCAATAGGGAGAAAAAAAAAATTAGAAAATGTTTTTCAATTTTTTTTTGTTCTATTGATAAAAGATTTTGAAAAATATTTTGTCTAAGAAAATAAGTTCATTTAAAAATGAAGAAAAAATGACTTTCTTACTAAAAGTAGGAAAAGAAATTCTACAAAGAACAATCAACATGATATTGTGTTGTCCCTCCAACACACCTGATCACCTTCACGGCTTCACCCCATCCCCGTAACCTCACACCACCTATTCCTACCTTCACCTTTAATTTCATAATATCTATCTAAATTATCTATTAAACGTTTCTTGAATAATATTTTTTACTTACGTTTCAAACACAAACTAACAAGAGAGAGTTGCTCGAATGATAAGCACCCCTTACTTCTCAATCCTAATATTGTAAAATTCAAATCACCAAAAATGCAAAAAAAGGATAGAAAATCCTAGAAAGGGGTAAAAGAACAACTAAAATATAACTATAGAAGTATAAAAAAGAAGGGGTGTGGAAAATTATGAAAATTACAATTTTACCCTTACTTTATTATTACAAAAATTAATGAAAAAAAAGGACTTTAGTGTGAGAAATTGAATATTGATAACTGAGTTACTATAAATTTCTCGGAAAAGTGAAAAATATACTTTGGATTGAGTGTGGAAAATGAAAGAACTTTTATCAAAACATTATAACTTTTAAGTTTATTAAGTTGAAAAGGAAATAATCAAATTCAATTTTGATTTTTTTTCAGGAAATTTGAATTTGTCACACTTATTTACTTTTGCGTATCGATATTCCGTAAAACTTTATCAAGAACATAATTTTAATCTTCTTTTACTTCACATAGTTTGACTTTTATTTTAAATAAAAACTACGTAATTTTTAAAAAATCAATAGATCATTACACCACCAATTAGTAATTAGTGATAAATGCCTTTTTATAATATACTAAAAATAAGGGTAAAATAATTAGTAATAGATAATTACTATTTCGTTTCTCATGATGCACACTTTTATGATCATTGTCAATCACGTTTCTTAACATTTAAATAGTCATATATATATAGAGAGAGAAATTATTAGAAACAAATCTATATATAATATAAAGCTAAATGTTAGACAAGGTGATGTGGTACCTTTCTATGGCCACCATTCTTATTTATTTTTTCCTCATAATTTTGATCTTTTCTTCTTATTTTTCTGCTTAACTAATTAAATAAAAAAATCCTACTGTTATCACTTATCTACATTTATGACAATAGAAAATGAATAGACATTCAATTGTCAAATATGGAGTAATTGTTTTGGTAAAGAAGCACAAATTCAAGAAAGGGCAAAACTCCCTATTAAACAAGTTTAAAGTGCCCGTTTGATTACCTTTAGCCAAGTAACAGAAAATTTAGTAAATGCAATAATAAAAGTTTAAAGTGCTCGTGTAAATTGTGATTACCTTTAGACAAAGTAACCGAAAATTTAGTAAATACAATAATTTATGTTAGTGTATTTAACATGCCAATTATGTATTGCTTAATTTTCAGTTTCTAAAACCTTTCATTTCTATTGCCTTTTCAACTTTTTGTACTATATATTATGGTGTGTGAAGAATCTGTTGGGCAACTAATATTTTAATTTGTATGTTTGTGATTGCAGAACAAACACGGAACGATTTTCAAACTGATCAATAATAAAATACTCCATGAGTTTATTTTAAAAGCAATTATGGATATTACTCTTGCTGAGTTTTGAGGAACAGAAATCCAAGCATCTCCATGAGGTTCCTATAATTTACATATTTTTACTTTAATTCTATAATTTCAACGCAAGTATATTGACGATACTCAAATGTGAGTATGGTACACATTTTTATTGTATGTTATATATAATGAAAATTTGTTTTCTATCATGCTTTTTTCAATGGCCTGGTTCCCTAGAAATTGGAGTGGAAAATGTGAGTATGGTAAATATTTTTATTGTATGCTTCATTAATATTAGCCACTGCTAGAAATATCGGCTTTCCCCAAGTGTGAATCGATGACTATATTACAAAACATGATTTTTCTATCCCATTTTTAATGAATCAGTACTCTGAAAAAAGCATAAAAAAACCTAATGAAAAATAGATTCTCATTGAATAACGAAAAGCTTTCTAACTTTTTTTGTATAAAACTTGAAGATGCAATAGGAGTTGCATTATTTCATGAAAGAGAAAAAAAAAGGCTCGTATATATATATATATATATATATATATATATATATATATCTCCTTTTGGAAGAATCATCCTCGCAACATAAATGGAGTGAAAGAGGAAAACAAAACAAGGGTACTGTAAGGAGGAACAATCAAGAGTTCTTGCTATTGATAATTTTAATATTTTGCTTAAGAGTTCTATTTATTTTCTTTCTTATTTTTTTTACAACTTTTTATTATTTTTATTATAGAATAATAAATATATCAATTAACCGTTCTTCATAATCTTTAATTCAAAACTTAATAGTCGTTATTTTCATTACTTTCATAATTTTTAATAGCATAACCTCTAAAATAATTAATAGGCATATTCATGACATAATTTGTTATTCATATAATAGTCCTATAATAAAAGGCATTGTAAGACTTTGGAGAAATGATCATACTAGCCTTTTAAATTGTTATATTTTTATACTTATTTTATTCATCCTTTAGTTTGACTAGAAGAATAAAATGAAGGCTATTGAATGGTGATCGGCTTGTGAGAATGGATGTCGACAAGAGCTCGAAAGATTGTATATAAATTTCGTATTTTATCTTTTTATTTTTTGATGATTAAGATTGTAAGAATATTGTTATATTTTTTTTTTTGTAATTCTCTTTATGATTTCTCTTTGTTTTGTATTTTATATAATTTTTTTATTGTCATAAGTTTATATTTTCTTTTGGTTCAAAAGAGTAACTTATGATTTTATCGAAGGTCATCTAACTACTAATCAAATATTTTTCACTATGAAATCAATTATATGTCTGGATAATATATATATTGACATCTTATCGTCTTTCATAACCACCGACAAGTTCACTAGTAAAATTGAATAAAGTTAGGTTGAGCATTATTAATCTATTGCCAACTACTTCATCGTCGGAATTTATGGCAAAACAAGGATAATAAAAAAGAATAAATATTAATGATGAACATAGTCGTTAAAGCTGTCACATAAATAATGACGATTTAAAACGTGACACGTCAACAATGTTTGTAAGTTGTAAGTAATGGTAAATTATTTGCAATCCATCATGAAACGGAAACGTATTGAATCATGATAATCCTTCAGTTTCATATTTATTGATCACTTTTTCTTATAAGAATATTAGAAATTATAAATAAGAAATTAATTTTGTTAATTCACCTTCTAAAAATCTTCTTAGGAATTTTGCAAACAAATATAAACACTTTAAAAAAGAACTAATGTAAATGTAATACAGAAAATATTTAATTAATGTTCTTTTAATTTAGTAAGTTGATCAACTAATATGAGACAACTATTTTTAGTAATATAATCAACTAATATGAGACAATTTTTTTTAGTAAGGTGATCAGCTATTATGAAATGAGGGAGTAATGAATATCCACTCCCGATCCAATTTATGTCATCCGTTAAAAGTTTGACTCATCTATGTCATTGCTGTTAAAGAAAAGGCTCATCCATGTCATTTTTTAACTCCGATTTTGCAAAACCATTTTTTACATCCCAAACAAGGTTTAACACTTTTCAATTGGAGTTTTTGGATCAAATGTACACTTTTTGCTTCTTTTTCTTTAAGACCAACAACACATAAAGAACATAAACAACTCCCAAATTTTCAACGTCTTCAATTCTTCACGAAATTATCTCAAATTTCGGTTACATCATTAATTTCTTTTTTTTTTTAAAACTAAAATTCTAAAATCATTTGTACAGTTTAAATTAATCACCCGTATTAAAAAAAATACTCCAAAATTTCAAAATTTTGCTTTGATTTGTGTTTTTGTAGTTGTTTTTTACATTAGATCTTTGTTGCCTAGTGTTTTTTGACCCTATGTTCAAAATTTCAATTGATTTGAAGTTGTGGAGAAAATTCTACCATTAAAGAATGTTCAAGTTTTGAAACTTTGAAGAAATTTCAAGTGAGTCTTATTGAGTTAGATTTTGAGTTTTGTAATTGAAAAGAAACACGGGCCCAACCAAATTCAGTAAGACAAACATACCCCTTTCATCAGCAACACAAGACAAAAAGAAAAGAAGTTACTACTTCGAAATCTCCTAATTTATTTACGTTTTGTTAATTTAATATTTAAATTATGAAGTGTTAATGAATCTGATAAGTAGGAAAAATAAGATAGATTAAATTAGGGAGAATATATATAATTGGCGAGTAGTTATGGATTAGTACTGCTAAAAGTAGGCGCAACTAAAACGTGAATAAATAAAATCATTTACTATTTCTCCTATTTAATAAGTGAGTGAAAGTTTGGTGGTACAACGAAGGGTATCTAATAATTGCTTGAAGATTATTTTATCACTTTAAATGAATAGAAGAAAATAAATAATTAATTGAACACTGAAATCATGTTTCACGCATAAGAAAACTCTAGATGGAGACGAGTTTTTTTCTCTATAAGTACATTGGCTAAATGATAAGAACATACCAAGGAAAAATAAAGAGAGAGAGAGAAAAAAAAAACATAAAAGGAGAAAAAAAAATGGGTAGCATGGCTGAGAAATGGGAGGAACTTAGTGGGAAAAACAAATGGGAGGGGCTATTAAACCCATTGGATGTTGATCTTCGTAGATACATCATTCAATATGGAGAATTAGCTCACTTAACTTATGACACTTTCATTTCGGAAAAAGCATCCAAATATGCAGGAGCTAGTAGATACTCGATGGAAAATCTTTTCTCTAAGGCTGGCCTTGACCCAACGAAGTATCGTGTAACCAACTATTTCTATGCTACCTCATCTATTCCACTTCCTGATGCTTTCATTACGAAATCATTGTCAAGGGAAGCATGGAGTAAGGAATCAAATTTTATGGGATATGTTGCTGTGGCTACTGATGAGGGTAAAGTTTCATTAGGAAGGAGGGATATTGTGATTGCTTGGAGAGGAACAATTCAGACACTGGAGTGGGTTAATGACCTTCAATTTTTACCAATTCCAGGACCAAAAGTGTTTGGTGATGGGGGTTTACTTCCTTTGTTCAAACCATTGGTGCATCATGGCTTCTACAACGTTTATACATCAGAAAGTGCACGATCAAAGTTTAATAAAAAAAGTGCTAGAGATCAGGTATATATTAAATTCTGACAGTTGAAGTGTTTGATCATCTCACTATAAATTAATAAAAATATTCATGTTTTCAGGTCCTTGAAGAAGTGAAAAGATTGGTGGAGGAATACAAGGACGACGAGGTCAGTATAACAGTGGCTGGTCATAGTTTAGGTGCATCACTTGCAACTCTAAATGCAGTGGACATAGCTTACAACGGAATCAACAAAACAAGCAGTGGCAAGGAATTTCCAGTGACAGCTTTTGTATTCGCAAGTCCTAAAGTTGGAGATCTCAATTTTGTTAACGCATTTAACAAATTGGAACACCTTCACATCATGAGAATTCATAATTTATTAGATATTGTACCAAAATACCCACCCATTGGGTATTTCGACGTTGGACAGGAAATAATAATTGACACCACAAAATCCCCCTATTTGAAATTGAATCCTGGGGACCCACACACTAGGCATAATTTGGAAGGTTACTTGCATGGAATTGATGGTACTCAAGGAATTGGACCTTTAGATGGTTTTAAACTAGAGGTGAATCGCGATCTCACACTTGTGAACAGGATATGGGACATTCTAAAAGATGAATATTTGGTACCTGGAGCTTGGTGGGTCGAGAAGCACAATGGGATGGTTCAACAAGAAGATGGAAAATGGATTCTCATGGATCGCGAGGATTATGAGTTGTGAGAGATTTATGATTTAATTTTACTTATCGTTTTTAATGTTTTAATAAAAAAGTTTCCGTGAGCTTGAGAAAGAGAACCATATATATATATATATATATATATATATATATATATTATGGTTCCTCTAATTAATAACTGAATATAAGGAAAATGAGTGTGTTGCAATAATCTCCGATTATAATTTGGATAATCCATAATTATAAGCTTGGTTGATGAAAGGACGTTGTTACATTTAAAAACACTTCTAAAAATTTGGTCAAACACCGATAGCCTGTTTGAATTAACTTATTTTAGGTATTTTTAAGTCTAAATAAATTTTAAATACTTTTGAAGTATTTGAATAAACTTGTAAATATATATAACCATTTGATTTTAAGCTACAATGATAAAAATAAGTCAAAAGTCATAACTTAGAGCCTGTTTGGATTGACTTAAAAATGAATAGCTTTTAAGTCAAAAATAAAAAATCAAATTTAAATGACTCTTTAGTCAAAAAAATAAAAGGTAGGAGGAGACCTACTTTTGGTTTTTAACTTATTTTAAGAGTTCATTTGGATTTGCTTAAAAAGTAACTTTTAAGTCAAAAATAAAAAGTCAAACTTAAATGACTTTTGAATCAAAAAATAAAAAGTAGGCGGACCAACTTTTGGTTTTTGACTTATTTTAAGTCGTTTTTGACCTTGTCAAACATTTTCTAACTTATTTTATGCCATTTTAGACTATTTTATGTTATTTTTATGTTTGCCAAAACACTCCAGAAGTTAAAACTGACTTAAAAGTAGGTTTGACCAACTTTTAAGCCAATCCAAACACCGTCTAAGTTATTTTCAATCTTGCCAAACACTTCCTAACTTATTTTAAGTCATTTTTGACTTATTTAAAGTTATTTTTATATATCGTCAAACACTTCCAGAAGTCAAAAACTACTTAAAAATAAGTTTGACCAACTTTTAAGTACATCCAAACACTCTCTTAGAATTTCTAACTTATTACTAGTTTGGCTTATAAGTCAAAAATCAAAAGTCAATCCAAATAGATTCTAATTACGTCTCAAAAAATACTACTATTAAAAAAGTACCATAAGAAAAAATAATTTTCAAAATAAGTTGATTTTAATTTTTTTGACAAACAAGCTATAAGACTTCTTGAAGTTTATTATTTTCAAGTAATTAGTGCGCTAGAAAACAATTTATTTCCACCAAAAGTCTTCCAAAAAGGAAAAATATAAAAGCATTTATCATGCATATCCACAATATTCAAATAAATTATTTAAAATTAGATTGATTTAAAGTTGAAAATTTTATTGTATCACTTGCGGAAAGCCTCTATTTTTGGAATGATATTTAATTTTTATCCTTTATCATTTTAAATAATAAAAAATGACTGAAATAACTCTAACATTAAAAACTAAAATAAATTCGCAAGTTACTCAAGCTTCAAGGAGATTGATAGGACCGGGGAAGAATAAGAGGAAAAGATGAAGGCTCTATAAATGGAAGAGATGTATTCTGCAACAAAGAAACGGAAGATAGTTTGTTAGTTATAATAAGCTAAACAACAAAAAAAAAAGGTTGGTAATTTTTTTTTTAAAAGGTGAAACTTAAATCTTATGACGATAGAGGTATAAGTCTAGTTTTAGAATATTATGCTTATGTCCTGAGAAGTTCACAATCGGTAACCTATGTCATATCTATAAAACTTATTTATGTTATATCTTAAAAGGATCATAGCCTACAAATTATGTCATATAAGATATAACTTAGTTCATGTAAAACTTAATTTTGATAGGAATATTCATTCAACTACGGAACCTATAAAATTGTGTCTTAAGATTGAGTAATAGTTTATTCCTTACAAAGTTTTTTGTCAATTTAAACTGTCTTTGCAAATAAGATACTACACAATTTGTGTAGGGTGAAGCAAAAGCTTTCTGTCTTGTGAAATTAGGTCTTATATATAAAAGTATTATGGCCATAATTTTTTATAAAACAACCAACATAGGCAAAAATTAAAACTATTTTATTTAAGGATGGCAATTAAAGGCTACCCAACATAGGGAAAATCCTTGCAAAATCTTTAATTTTATTTGACATGCAATTTGAATTTTTTAATTCTTTTTTATGAATATGAAAATCCCCACAATTTATCAAAACTATTATAATCTCACCAAGCAAACCATAAATAGTTCATTAACAAGGTAACGGGTGTCCTAAGGTGTCACATTAACAAATTGTATATCTACGTGTTTTCTTTATAAATAAGTGTTTGCGATTACATGTTATTACAAATTTTTAAATAGACATAATTTTACAAAGATTCATTAATCCAATAAATCAATAATATCAATACCTAGCTATTCTTTAATATGATCCTCTCATAAACAATCTCTTCACGTCAAACATGGGTCTTCTTTTGCAAAATTTTATATTATAAATCTTTCTTTGTAATATAATATAATGAGATGGAATTTTGTTCATATTTTATAAATAAATATTAATTTTAAAAATAAAAAAAACTTTAAAGTTCCAAATTTTATCACCAACCATGTGTGATTATCTAAGAAATTTACTCTATAAACCGGGCCTACCAACCTACTTGTTATGACTTTTTTTTTGTCGAAAAGGGAAATTTTATTTATAAATATAATTATGCATCCATACTACGATCAGTGACCTAAGGCATTGCCGACGCCTGAATTACCTACTACATCAACATCATAATTCATATTAACATAATTCACACTATCCGAATTTAAAAGTGTCATATCTAGTAAAATTAATTCCATTCTTATCTGCTTCGATGATTTTTAAAACAAACATAGAAGGAACTCTTCATTTCATAAAATCTACATCTTGCGCTAGTTAATCTACTTGATACGACTTGATTAAATGCACACATGTTAAAAATGAAATTTGTAGACTATATTTTATGTTACTATAAGTTGAGAAAAAATGTTTTTTTCTATGTATATGTTAATCATAATTAACAGTATTTTCAATCAATGTTCATTTAGATATTGTATTTAATTTGGTGACAAAGATTGCTCCGTTGTCTCACTAAATGTGAAAGCTTGACCTAAATTATTGTAACAACCCACTCGCTCTTGTCTACATCGTAAAAATTGGAGTAATTTAACATGCGTGTTTTTTGTGTTACATTTTATCTTTATTTTTTTAATAATGATTTACACTTTAATATTTTATAAATGCTAATTAACATCAATGACGACGACACAATTACAACTTACAAGTATTTTAAAATTATTATTAAAGACTACTAAAATACAAGTTGCCAATGAGAATATTATGCACATAGAAAGTTAAATTGGTACTTATGGGGTCTCTCTTATACTCCTTAGGCTATTTGCTGTGTAAATTAACGTGGTAGAGTGTGATATATTTACGAAGAAGATTTTAAAATATTTCTAAATTATAAAATTTGGTATAATATTATATTTTGTTTATTTTTCAGATAAAAAATGTCTACGACAATAATCTTTCGAGTAAAAAAATGCCCTCCTTATTAATCTCCTAATTCAAGTTTTGTTCTTATTTCGAGCCAAATATGCCCTCATTATTAACTTTTTAACTCAAAATTAGTTTGTCCTTATTTTTAACGATCTCTTTAAAGTAAAATATTTAATATTTTTGAACTTTGTCTAAATAAAAATCAGATAAGCAAGTTAAATTGGAATTTTTATTTTAAACAGAAGAAGACGTTTGCGAGTTAGGTAGTACTACCACTGAATAGAACATCTAGTTAGGCTCATAAATTACTTTCTAAAATATCATAACATTATCTTTTTGGATAAGATCAGAGTTCAATAAATACAGAAACAAGTTGGAAAAAATTAATAGCTCCAAAGTTACTTTCAAATTAGTAGTAATTACCGAGAAAAGCTTGATTGGAGATAGAAGTGACGTGTGAATATATTTGTATGATTTTAAATATGTTTGATCATATTGATTTTTCTTTTTTTAATATATTTTTAGACATTTCAAAAGAAAAATAGTTCATAATTTAGCTAGATCTTTATTTTTTCGCTGAAGGAGATCTCCTCGAAGAGGTTTTTCCCAGGTTAAATGTTACATGACGTTATTGATATATAGTATATTTAAAATATGTAAATTTTTGATGTAGTTATACGAAATGTCTAGCTTTTATGAATAAATAAAAATATAGTCTTTTGCGAGTTAGGTACTACCATAGCAAGACTCATAAATTACTTTCTAACGAATCGAAATATAACTTTTTTGGATGAGATAAGAGCTTAATAAATACGGAGATACGTTGGAAAAAATTGATTGTTGTAAAGTTACTTTCAAATGAGTAATTATTAAGAAAAATCTTGGTTGGAAATAGAAGTGACGTGTAAAGATATTTAGATGCTTTCAAGCATATATATATATATATAAAAGTTTGAATAAAATAGCTTATAATTTAAATAATTTTTTTGTTGGACTAGTTTCAAACATATACAATAAAGTATAAAGTAATTAGCTTTACAACAAATATAATCATATTTTATTTGCATAAAAAATAGTCAAAAGTCATAAAAAGTATACACTGACTATACAACATATCTTGTCAAAAGTCATACAAAAATATACACTATCTATACAATACAGCTAACTTATACCACTGACGGTATATTATGATACATTCAAAAAATTAAAGATAAGTTAACTATACATGAAGTATAGATTGACTATTCATAAAGTATATACTGATTATTCAATATCGATCAACTCAAAATCACCTCTAAACAGTCCAAAAAAATTATATATGAAATCCTCTCAATATTTTGATTCTTTTGATATATAATTCACCCCTAAACGATTCATTGTTTTTTATATGTCGAATTAAAAAAGAAAAAGAGAAAAAGGAGAAGACAAGAAGATGATAATGAAGAAGAGGACGGAGGAGGAAGGAAGAAAAAGGAAAATAAGTCATTGATGACAAAACTGGAAGGAAGGAAGAAGAAGGACATAATTGTTTCAATTTCGATAATTTTGAAAATTAGATAATTTTTGTAATAAAGCAAAAAATCGAATGGCCACTTTCATAATTTGTACTTTTTTATTTCTTCACTGAAGGGAATTTCTAGATAGAAATTTTTCCCAAGTTAAATTGTACATGATATTGTGGATTATTTAAAGTTTAAACTTATATAATTTTTTGATGCAATAATACAAGTGTCTAGTTTCTATGGAAAAAAATAATCTATATGAGTTAGGTACTACTACTAAATTATTTTCTAAAAAAATCGGAATAACGACTTTCTGAATAAGACAAAAACTCAATAAATATGAAAATTCATTGAATACAATTGATTGTTGCAAAGTTACTTTCAAACAACTATCCCAAAAAAAAAAAAAAATTGACGTAAGACTAAAATAACTTGTGAAGATATTTAGATACTTTTAAATATTTTTAATTACATTAATTTTATATATATTTCTAAATGATTGAATAAATTAACTCATAATTTAGCGAAATTATTTATTTTTCGGTGATGGAGATCTTTTGATTTTATTTTTTTTCAAATTAAGTTAAGTCGCTTTATGTCCTACCCTCCCTCACACGGCCTTTGAGCCATTAACTTGGGGTCTTTGATTGTTGGTTTGAAAGTGATGTATTAAAATTAATATAGTAATGAGTAATAATTGTTAGGTATGAATCTTATGGTACACTAAATATAGTATTTTTAAAAATTTATTTTTTATTTGTCATATATTTCAACTTGACACCAAACAATAATTGATATGACTATTTTACTATACTATTTTTATTAATTGATGTTTATTAACTTAAAGAATAAGCAATTAATGTTAAGGATAAAATATGGAGAGAAAAAAATTGTATTTTCTTCATATGTTAAAAATGACAAGTAATTATTTTTGAAATAGCAGACAAGTAAAAAAAAAATATTTGGTTATTAATAATTAAGATAAATAGAAATGTGTATAATACAATTGATATCGAATTATCACATTGAATTAAAAAAATTGATATTGTGATTCCTATATGGTATATATTTAAATATTTTTTATATTTGATATAGTATTCATTATTTATAAATAAAATATTAAAATATTGAATATATTAACGAAGTGTATAGTTATGTAAATAATATATATATATATATATATATATATATATAATTTAATATGATATAATCATTTGATTTAATTGAGACATTTTTTTATAACAGACTATAGTTATCAACTCGTAAAATATTAAAACCAAACTTTAAAATGTAAATTATTAAAAAATTAATTTAATATAATAATAATATAACATTTTGAAAAATAAAATAAAATTATTGAATCGAAATTTTAAACATCGTACCAATCATATCATACCCATCCTTAAAAGTAAATTATTGTTTTACCCCCACAACATGTTGTCTACTTTTAATTGATGAAATTCACGTATTCAGTGTACATATGCCAAATCAATAATAATTAAGGTGGAAATTGGAATGAATAATTTTTTTGTATTCAGAGTACTTCTTTTCTCTTTTTCGTCGGTCAAAAGAATATTTTTCTATTTATTCATCATTATTAATAAATAAGATAGTGAAAGTAATTGTGCCAAAGAAAATTTAAAACACGGTCCTTATATTTGGGGTAAATTTGTAAAAAGTTCTTAAATATTCTACTCCGATCCTATACGTGATTTTGGACCTTTTGATCTTCATCAAATATTACAAGCTTTGTTTATTAGAATCTTTTATATGTATTTTTTTTATTTTAATTTTTTTTATTTAGTGTCTGATATGAACAAAGGAAATACTCTTTATTAATAGTAACTAATTCAAAGACGTACATCAAAAAAATTATTTTTCTCATTAAGAAAGATGTTAGTCAAAATCAATGTCAAGAAATTGTCTCTGACAGTGACCCAAATAATGTGCTTCATGAGAATATCTACTATAGTAAAGTTGAAAAAAAAATTATTGTCTCCTTTAATTATATCTTTGTCAATCAATTTTTAGTTGTTTTGCATCAATAAACATTTTGAGATTTAAGGGCTCATTTAATATGAGAGATAAAAAATATTTACATAGTGTATATTCAAAAGATAATTAAGTAAATAAAAATATATTATCACTTATAATTACTTGCTACAAATATATTAGGAATTAGTTATGTACAAATATTTTGTGTCATTAAACAATGAAAAAATAATCGCTGCCTGTTTTTTTTTTAATATTAATATTCTCTATTTAATAATCGCTGCTTTAAAATGAAGTAGTCAAATATTATATCATAGTTTATAAAAAAAAGTGAACCTCTTAGATTCGAATTTCATCATCAATTAATATCTTGATCCATGAAAAATTTAAATCCGACGTCTGAATATGAAAAACATACTAAAGATATAATTTAATAATTAAAAGTAAAGTTCATTTAATAATTTAAACTTTTAAATAAGATGATATGTTATGACTTCTAATGAGGGCAAAGTTTCACTATAAAGGATGGATAGTGTGCTTGTTGGGCGAAACATAAATTCTGTTTGAAAAGTCATTTGATAAATAAAACGGAGAAGGGCTTAAAATATCCTTCAAGTATAGGAAATGGAACAAAAATACCTTTCTTCCATTTTTGGGCTCCAAAATATCCTTCCATTTACCTATATAGACCTATATTACCCTTCCACTTAAACAAATTATTTAAGAGTAATAATTAATTCTTTCATCAATGACGTGAAAATCTTTAATTGGCTGAAGTTTAAATTAACAAATAATAATTTATCCTAAGTGTCGAACTTGGACAGAAGGCTCGGAGTTGATAACTGGAGTATGCAGAGCATGCCTAACCCCAGAGCAAGTCCCAGTGTTAACACATTAGAAATTCTCTTTACTGGAGTAAATGAGGTTCAGAATGTGATTTCCCTCTAACTCCATTTCTAATATGAAGTTTGAGCTGAAGAAGAAGCATCTTTCGACAATTTCTGTAAATCGAAGAAACTTTACTTGTAATTTTTTAAGATATGAGTTTGTAGAATTTTAAGTGGGTCTGGTAGAATTTAGTTGGATCGAGTTTGATTAGGAGAAATTATTATTTTTTGGTTAATTTAAACTTAACCAATTAAATATTGTCACATCATTAATGAAAGAATTAATTAAAGGGTATTTTAGGCCCTTCTAAACCGTGAGTATCGGCGCTTAGGTATTAATTTATCCTTCCTTAATTTATGTTTCTCATTTGTTTTAATGAAAAACTTAAAGTAGATGATAGAGCTTTGTATTTTTATTTATATGTAAATAAGCTACTTATAAGTAAGTTCCAAAATACATACTATTTGACAATAGAATAACGAAAATCATATAATATAGGTGGATTTCATCACTTTATTAATGTATTGGTAAGATACACCAACCAACTTGCTGATTGTTTTTTCCGACTACCTAAACTTATAACTTTACAAATTTCATTTTTAATGTGCGTGCATTTTCATAATATTTGATAGAATGATTTTCATTAGGCGCGGTTAAAATTAAATTATAATTGATAATTTAATTTAGATGTTATTAGAAGTTCCATATTAGAAGTAAAGCGCTGCGCGACCCTATTTCAGAGGGACTCGAACCCGAAATCATTGGTGAATGATGAAGAAGTACTTACCACTCCGCCACGAGCCTTGTTGGAAAAACAGACCGAGTTGAAGTTTGCAAGTTAAAACTTGATGCAATTTAATTCTATATTTGAAGTTTGAAGTTAATACTCTCTATGTATTATTTCAAATATGCCAAAATGTTCCTCAGATGGACCAAACAGCAAAATGTTAATGGTGTAGTAGTTCAGAAATTCAATATGGAAATCATTATTATATTAGTACTATTATTAATGGTTTCTTGGTCATTTCATTTATTACTGGACTATGACAATAATTAACAAAAATAAAAAACGTGTTTCATGCATGAAAATGGAAAAACCTTAGAGATCAACAAAGTTGCTTCCCTATAAATTCATGGGCTTAATGTAGTTCACATACCAAGAACAAACTAAGAGTAACAAAAAAAAGAAAAAAAAATGGGTAGCATGGCTGAGAAATGGGAGGAACTTAGTGGGAAAAACAAATGGGAGGGGCTATTAAACCCATTGGATGTTGATCTTCGTAGATACATCATTCAATATGGAGAATTAGCTGAAGTGACTTACGACACCTTCATTTCTGATAAAGTATCTAAATATGCAGGAGCTAGCAGATACTCGATGGAAAACCTTTTTTCTAATGTTGGCCTTGACTCATCGAAGTATCGTGTAACCAAATATTTCTATGCTACCTCATCCATGCCACTTCCTGATGCTTTCATTACGAAATCATTGTCAAGGGAAGCATGGAGTAAGGAATCAAATTTTATGGGATATGTTGCTGTGGCTACTGATGAGGGTAAAGTTTCACTAGGAAGGAGGGATATTGTGATTGCTTGGAGAGGAACAATTCAGACACTGGAGTGGGTTAATGACCTTCAATTTTTACCAATTCCAGGACCAAAAGTGTTTGGTGATGGGGGTTTACTTCCTTTGTTCAAACCATTGGTGCATCATGGCTTCTACAACGTTTATACATCAGAAAGTGCACGATCAAAGTTTAATAAAAAAAGTGCTAGAGATCAGGTATATATAATTTTGACCTTGAATTAGTACATATATTTTGATTTAATAATATTTTATATTACTTATAATTAAAGAGTACGATTACGTATAGGTCCTTGAAGAAGTGAAGAGATTAGTCGAGGAATATAAGAATGAAGAGGTCAGTATAACTGTGACTGGCCATAGCCTAGGTGCATCCCTTGCGACTCTGAATGCATTTGACATAGCTTTTAATAAAATCAACAAGTCAAGTAATGGGAAGGAATTCCCAGTGACAGCTTTTGTATTTGCAAGTCCTAAAGTTGGAGATATCAATTTTTTAAACGCATTTAACAAATTGAAACACCTTCACGTTATGAGAATTCATAACATATTGGATATTGTTCCAAAATACCCACCTATTGGCTATTTCGACGTTGGGCAGGAAATAATAATCGACACCACAAAATCCCCTTATTTAAATCTCCCAGGAGATATCCTCACATGGCATAATTTGGAGTGTTACATGCATGGAGTTGCTGGAACTCAAGGTATAGGACTTTTAACAGGTTTTAAACTAGAGGTGGATCGCGATATCGCACTTGTCAACAAATCTTCAGGTGCATTGAAAAGTAAGTATCTTGTCCCAGCAAATTGGTGGACTGCGAAGAACAAAGGAATGTTTCAACAAGAAGATGGAAAATGGGTTCTCAATGATCGAGAGGAGTATGACATAATTGTGGCTGAGGTTTAATTTTATTTTATTTCTTTAATTCCATGTAATGTTTGAATAAAGGGTTATTACGAACACATCATATGCAATAAATATATATATATGAGTGTTTGAAATTATTCTGTATTTAGTGTGTTGTAAGTTGTACTTTCTTCACCTTAAGTTAAACTTGTTTTGTTAATTTTGTATACATGTTTTTAAGAAGGCCTATTTAAAATGTTGTACTTAATTAAATTTCAGACCCTTTAGCACATCATTATTGACTATCGTTAAAAAGAACTCGATCAAATTTATTATTTACTCATATGTTAGATATATTTCACATGCATGATGTGATAAGGCGAGTTAATATAATCGATGAGTTATTTCATGTAAAGAAGTGAAGAATTGAATATATTGAAACATCTCAATCCTCAAATTGGATATTTATAAACAAGTAGTAAATTGTCTGTTAAATGAATTTAAAACTTAAAGATAAGCATGTATGGTAATTAGTACTAGGTAGTAATTAGTTACAAAATAAAATATGAATATATAGTTCCACTGATCCATCGATCAATGATAAAAGTTGGAAGAAAGATAATACTTTTTTCTTCGAAAATGATCTGTAATTAACATTAAATTTACGTTTTAAGTGATACTTAATATTTTTATAAATGTCTCTAAAATTTATAACGATATTGGATCCAATTAACTAATATCGGTAAGAATTTATTTATAGTAGTATCTTAATTATATCGTACAAGTAGATTAAGATACAATTAATAAATTAAGACCCAATATGTTAAAGTTAAACCATGTTATATCGTACAAGTAGATTAAGATGCAATGCAATTAAAAAATTAAGATCCAATATGTTAAAGTTAAACCATGTAAGATAACGACAAACTATTATACATGCACTATGCTTATTGAGTAAAATAGTATTTCTGTGAAGATATGGCATATTATAATCAATGATCAAGAATTGAATTCCTCTGTACATGCTAATTAGATATACATACACGCACGAAAAGATAATTTATTTATTTTTGTGTTCTTTTGTAGACTCATTGTGTCCTTTTCATACGGTCAATTATGAGAGGATGGCAAGCATTGAGTATAGTGATGGGATACCTATTAATAGTCGTAGTCATTTCCTTATAAGCTTTTAATAGGAAAAATTTATTTCGTCAGAAAATTTGACCAGAATGGTAAAATAACATAAAATAAATAATCGTTGTCACACTGTGTTGTTTTATTATTTTTGAATATTTTTATCCTTTTAACTTTAATATTTTTTAATTAAAAAATAATAAAAAAGATCAATTTATTTTAAAATAAAAAAAATATTATAGACTTATTTCTGATCAAATTCTGACCAATTTTTCTGGCCATTTAGCATTGCCCCTTTTAATATTCCAATTTAATTTGTTGGGAAGGTCATCATTACTAAAGTATTATAATAATTCATGATGCATTGGAAAACGCGTTGGAAAATGAATGGTCAAAGATATAAAATTTGTCTGATACAGAAAAGAAGTATAGTTGTAGAGATTACTTACGAAGATATTTGAAAGCTTATGGTTTTTTTAAAAAGATGTACTTATATATATTTCTAGATCTTAAAATATGTTAGAGCACAATTTAGCTAAGTTTTATGTTTCATTATTACATAAAGTAAGTTGAATTGTAACTTATGCTATTGCATCGTTTAACTCTTTAAGATCATTTATGCATTAAAATATAGTAAGGTTGATTATTGTATAAATAAAAAATAAGTAAAATGAGAGGACCTATCAAGATGAATAAACTCTAGGTTCGTTCTTCCAAAATCAGACCAGAGATGGTCTTGAAACCTGCAAATATTTGATTGTAACTTAGTTAATCATAATGAGAAATGTACTTATACTTGTAGGGGCGGAGTTAGTAATTCTGATGTGAGTTTAGTTGAATCCAGATTTTGTTTAAATAATATATTTATGTCAATAAATTCATTAAATATGTACAAATATTTAAGTTAGTATTCCGTTATACTTTTGTAAAGTTTTTATTTTTTCAATTAACTATGACCTGGGCCAGTTTTATTTATTGTGCAAACCAATGAAAAAACAACAACATTGTAAAGCTAATTGGCAAGCACAGAAAGGAGGATTCTTTCTATAAAGGGAAAAATGATAAATATATGTCTGAATCATCGTAAATGGTATACCTATACTCTTCGTTATACTATTGAGAAACTAGTGTCCCTACCGTCCAAAAAGTGGACACTAGTGCTCCATTTTTTGGACGGCAGAAACACTAGTATCTCAATAATATTATAAAGAGTATACATATATTATTTACGATAGTTCGAAACTATATTTGTCCTTTTTCACTTCTTGAAATTCCTACTCTTATATTTATTCATCACCAGTTCACTACTAAAAGAACCGTGAAAAACGACCTCAAAAGTATGTCCTAAAAATCTTAGTCTCTTTTTCAAAGCAACCTTATGAGATCACAAAAACTAACCTCACGAAATTTGTAGGTATTATTTTGAATTTTGTAAGAAATTAAAGATATCAACCTCATGTCCTCGATAGCATCGCATCCTGTCTAATCATCTCACCCCACTACAATGTACCTCCACCGCTTCATCTAAAAATAAATTCTCTTAGCTCTCTATACTTCTTGTTATTTATTAGATCCCCCCTTAAAAAAGGAAAAATTAGTAAACTAATCACAATCCTTAACATAATTATTAAAAATATTTACACTTTAAAATAATTATTAAAAATGTCGATATGTCAATATTTTAGAAAATAAATTGAATCCTAATATAATTAATCTTCTTTTCTTTTATTTCTCAAAACAGGCCCACATTGGACTATTATTTATTCCAATATCCGGTAAAAAAAAAACTCATTACCACTTACCCTTCTTTCTAGATTTTACCCCAAATCACTCCTTTCTATCTCTTTTCTTTTTCACCATTGTTATCTCCTTTCTTTGTTCAAGAAAATCAATTCTTCGAATTTCCTACACTTTGTTTAAGAAATCTCACAATTAATTCAAAAGAATCTTCATCCATTGATAAAGTAATTCGAAGTGAACAAGTATTTTGTGAAGTTTCTTGTGATTTTGTTTTCATATTCACCAAGTATTTTGTATTTCGGATTCTTCGTCTTTAATCAGTATTGTTTAATTTTTTTTGTGAGTTTGTTTTCATATTCACCAAGTATTTTGTGAGATTTTCCTTTTTTATGTATTTCAAATTTTTCGTCTTTTAAGCACTATTGTTTGAATTTTTTGTAATTTTGTTTTCATATTTGAGATTTAGTAGATTGTAAAAATCTACATTGGCATTCATACATCATATATTGTTTGATTTTTTATATTTTCATATTTAATAATTTTAAATTTTGCTTATAGGGTTACTTATGCACAAGTGAATACGGATTTGGATTTAGATTTGGTGAACAAAAAATCTGAATAAAGGAACATAGCATACGAAGAAGAAGAAAAAGAGAGTCAGAGAAGAAGGTTGCAAAAATTATATTCATACCACAATTATATTCATATTAATTTTGTTTGTCAATTATTTTTCTTTTACTCAACATTTGTATTTGTATTAAGAACATTATATTTCTTTTTTAGTTTGTAGTCATTCACATAGGTATGCCAAATGGATTTGTATTTCTTAAGCATAGATGCATCCTATTTTTTTCATAGTTAATTTGTATTTTTTTTTTAGAATATTGTATCCTTCCTCGACAGATTGTATTATTTTCACTATGTATGCTATTTTTTTTCTAGAATCTTGTATCTCTATTTCTTTCATAGTTGATTTGTAATTTTTTTGAAATATTGTATCCTTTCTCAACCGATTGTATTATTTCCATCATGTATGATATTTTTTTCCAGAATCTTGTATCCTTTCATAAATCATATTCATATGTAATGATTGGATTATATTGGGATACAATCAGTAATATTTTTGTAATACAAAATATATTTGACAGTCATGTAATACAATTTCATTGGAATACAATTTTAGTTTTCATTATAAAAGTAATATACCAAATTTAATTTGAATGGTAAAGTGAGCACATAAAATGTAAAAATTATTGGTATACAATTACAAAGAAAACATAATAATTTTTTTCTCTTTTCTGTTATTAAATAATTGTATTCTTTTAAATCAAACAAATAAAAAAAACACATAAATCAGATACATAACAAACTAAAATATTGACATTTTAAATAAATATTGAAAGTGTAGCTAAGGGGTCCTATTAAATATTAAAATATTGACATTTTGAAAATTTTTAAACACATATATATTTTCGGAAAGGGGTCCAACCCAAAATTCTAAAAGCCTTTTCCATACCCAAAAGGCCCAAACCCATTCGGCGGAATACATATTCTTTCTGCGATCCTTAAAAAACGCTTTTAATGTTCGATTCCCACTCACAACAATTTTTTAATATACGAGCATTCGCACCATAAATATTCCCCACTTGCCAAAAAAGCTAGGGTTTTTTTTCTCCCCTTTATTTATCTTCTTTTTAAAATACCTTTTTTTCTTGCGCAGAGAAGAAATTCCGATATCTAGCAAACCCTTCGATTTTCCATCTTCAATTGGCTTTCCTCCTTCTGTTAACTTAGATTCATTCAGTGAGAAGGCGAAAGCTATGGGAAGAGGAAAGTTCAAGGGAAAGCCTACTGGTCGCCGCCAGTTCTCCACTCCTGAGGAGATGCGTATGTCTCTTTTACTTACCTTTACGAACCGCTAAGTTGATTCCTTTTTTTATTTGTTATATCAATTTTTGAGATCTATTACTTGAAATTCCAATTGTTTTGTTTGGGTAAAAGGTCGATTGGAGATTGAAGGTTATCTGTTGCGTTAATTGATTTTGTTTAAATTTCTTATGGTAGATTGGTTATGAGAATTTTATCATCTTAGGTGAATTTAGCTGGATTTCACGCTGCTTTTTACAATTAGTTGGAATATCTAATGGTCATTGTGTTCGAAGATGTTGACACTGTGGAGTATGCTTGAAAATTTACTTAGGGAAGGTTTGCTTATAATTGATGGTTAGTTGGATAGTTGAAGTAGTTGTAGATATGTTTTTTTTAAAATTATGGATGAAGTTGTATATTCATAAACCTTATTTAGGGTGCAGTGCTCATTTTGTATGTGTGCTATGAAGGATTTTACTTTGTGTTGGTAGCAGAAACTTGAATGAGAAAACAGGTTCTTGAGGAAAGCGTAAAGTAGTTATTTTTCTCATTGTGTAGAATCTTTTAATAGGTTGAATCTAAGTTTTCAGTTTATGCCTGGTGCAATATAACTACAGTATCTTGAAATATCAGATTGATGTGCTTATACACTTAAGTAATGGAGAAAGGATTTTTCTTTAGGCATTACCTACAACACAAATAAGAGTGGCTTAGACATATAGCACAAACATCAAACTAATATTTCAAGAACCTGGGAGACTTCATTTATGCATGATGAAGGAACTCTAATTTTTGATTCCCTATGATCTTTTGGTTCCTGTTAGTGGTGATCCTCCTATCTATTTCCCCTCCCTTCGCTCATGCTATTTCTCCGTCTTCCCATACATGTACTGGTGTAACAAGATCTCTTCCATGTGAAAATTGTATGCTAGTGCAAAGTTGTGGGATCAGGCTGCTTTATCTTGAGTCTGTTTAAGATTTGTTGCACCTTCTGTTTTTGAAATAAGGCACTGGTTATAAATATCTATTAATTGAAATAGTTGATATATTGGAGCCGACATGGCATGGTTGGGATGTCTGCAATGAACTGCACATATTCTGCTAAGTCGCTCTTGATATTTGCTTTTATTTTGCAGTTGCTGGTACTTCTCGGCGTCCTCGCACGTTTAAGCAGGTGAATATCTTCGGCTTTATTTTTTCTGGGCTCCTAATACATTTATATGCTCTTTCTTACTTTTAGAAGTTAGTTTATGCATACATGTTACTAAGGAGGGTTAGCACTGATGGGTCAGCTTCACAACATTATTTAGGGTGTTTTCCTTGAATTGCGTTGGTTATCGTACTGCATGGAACTTCAAAACTTAACTTCTTTACGAAACATAACTATGTGAAATGATAGCTATTGCAATCAACTTTTTGTTGTGGTAAGAGAAGAATTCTCTGACAATCAAATGATACAAATAGTGTTATGTGAATGTGTTTTCATGATGAACTAGAATGTGTTAGTCAGTCATGGTTTTGTTGTGTGCGCAAACGGGTGATCATTATCTTGTAAACAGTTTATCATTTTTGTTGCCTTACTAATAGTTAAAACATCCTCATTGACTTACCCTTCTAAGCACATGCTGTCATTGTGCCTGGGATGTTTATTCTATTTTCTTCTATGTTTGTGTCCTTAGATGTTAATATATCTCAGTCACCAGAAATCTTCTCTTGTGCTTGTAATCTGAGATTGGTGGACTGAATAAAATGAATTATCTGATATCTGATGAAAGCTAATGGCTTTTATAATTATTAGTGTCTTCATGCTTTGCTTCTTTATTTGTGTGCTCTGCGTAATCAATTTGATGTCTTCAGGAAGAGGCTGAAGCTGAGGAAAATGAGAGATCTGAAGAGGAATCCGAAGAGGAATCTGAAGAAGAATCTGATGGAGAGGTCAGTTATCTATGATTCATTGCTTCATTATTTACATTTTAAGAAAGAGTTAGTGGTTTGTGACAACTACTACTTTTTAATCTTTTTTGTATTTTCTTAGTTAAAAAAACTCGTACACTACTTATCATAAAAGAATTTGTGACAAATACTATACTTAAATCTCAAGTAATTTGAGGTTTTGACTATTTGAATCCCCACTCTCAAAGTTGAAATTGATTTAATTTGGAAATTTGCGTCCTTTATGCTTTGTGGCTGTGGAAAATGTATATTCAGATGACTCATTTCTTTTATTGTTCCAAACAGAAGCGGAAAGGTACCCAGGGTATCATTGAGATTGAGAACCCCAATTTGGTGAAGCCAAAGAACGTGAAAGCTAAAAATGCTGATGTAAGATGGGTCACTGCATTTGTTCAATACTCCAATTTAATTGTTTTTTGGATGTTACTTTGAATGTGGGCATTTTCTGTGCAGATTGAGAAAACAACTGAGCTTTCAAGACGTGAAAGGTTTGTTGAAGCTTCTTTTGTGTTTCCTTTACAATATGATCCCTATGAAGTCACAGATAAAGAAGCCTTATTGTATGCCTCCTATATGTTTTGCATTAATCCTCCCTCCCTTTACTGTCCTGCATCTTTTGAGTTTCAAACCTTGCGTCACTAATCTTCGTGATTTTTCTTTCATCAATTTTATTTACTGCCTGCACCACTCTGATGAGAATACGGTGGGGTTTAGAGTTTGGGGGGGGGGGGGAGGGATTAGGATATATGACTGGTAGAGGGATATATTTATTCAAGATGAAAGGATTTGGTCCTTTTACTTGTAATCAACCTTTGTCAGAGAGAATGTACAGGGTCTTATCTTTTCCAAAGTTCTTCCTTTAGCCAGAGTTTGTCAGCGTCTAGGAAGTTCAGGATGTGCCAAATCTCATGAACACCTTAAAGGACTGAATTTAAACTGAGATAAGTTATTGTTTTCTGCGACAAGACTATATTCCCAGGCCATTGTTGCAGGTATTCAGCTGCTTCTTTGCATGGGGAATACTCTTTGCTCTATCCAAAATCCCAGCTACTTATATGTCTGTTTGGCCCAATGGATGTCAATGAGCTTGAATTATGCATACAGCGGGACCAATTGTAGCCTTTTGTTATTGTTATATTTTGGAAATTATGTTGTATTTTTTGTGTTCTTTGGGGTGTTGACCAGTCACGCTAAAAGAAGGAAGAAATATCTCAAATCTTGTGTATTAATTCTGTTACAGATACATGCAAAGCAGTAACATATCTTCTGGTCCTTTTAACTTCTCTGTCATTGTTAATTTACTGGGTACTTGTTCACAGGGAAGAGATAGAGAAACAGCAAGCTCATGAGAGGTATATGAGGTTGCAAGAACAAGGAAAAACAGATCAAGCTAAGAAAGATTTAGGTAATATCACAGAGCAATGCTCTAGCAATAGACTTAATTTTGTTTTGCTTATAATTATCTGGTCTTGTAGTTCATTCTCTTTAATTAATAGATTGTTTGAGGTGTTGGGTGGATGGATTGAGATGTTTGTCATCAGAACCCAATCTTACCTTAAGTCTAATTTTAAGTGTCTTGTTACTTGAATCTGAGAATACCATTTGTAAATATGTGGTCATGTGAAGGACTGTATTTGAGTTGTGAAGATTGAAGTGGATAAGTTGTCATCTGGAAGGGCATATTAAAAGTAAAATAAATTGATTTTGTGCTGTTCCACCTTTGTAGAACTTGGACATGAATGAACTTTGTAATGATATGCCATGGACTTGAACCGGTGTTTCTTCTGTTATAGATCGTAAAGTGCTGCTACTAATTCTATCACGTAATTTTGCAGAACGTTTGGCTCTCATACGACAACAAAGAGCAGATGCTGCGAAAAAGCGAGAGGAGGAGAAAGCTGGTACATTCTTCTATACTTACACGCTGGTTGTCTAAGATTCTCTTCCTCTATTTGCTAGGTTTAATGTATGGATATTTTCTGTGCAGCCAAAGAACAGAAGAAGTCGGAAGCTCGCAAGTAACATATGATGGTACTATGAATGATTCCCCAAGTACAAGATGTATCCCTACCAATATTTGGCTAATGATGGAGTTTATATTTCACTGTTCATTTATGTTATTGTCTAGTTTATAAGTAGACATCTTATATAAGATGAAATCATGGAAGTATACTTTAAGCTCTAAATCTTGTATACACAATAGCTCTGGCCTTAACATGAACAATCATGGGAAGGATATACTTTTTTTTTTTTTTTTTTGTTGGTTGAATTATTGAGCTTAATTATGACTATTTTACAGTATTAGGTAATTGTAGTGTTTGGTATGAAAAATGTTCCTAAGAAAATAAGTGGTTCTCCCTTTTTTCCCAGTGTTTCATTTGTTGCAGAGTAGAAACACGACCTCTGGGTTATTGAGGTTCCTTTCCTTCCACTTATGAAGAGCTCCACAATATTTATGTGATTTGATTCTTCACGTATTAGCTCCGTACTTTGTATTTCTCTTTATTCTTGGCGTAAAATAGTGATATTCACCAGCTTCTTTCAAACTTGACTTTCAAGTGTCTGGCTACTTATGTCAAACACCTTGGGTGAGCTTAGTAGACGTGATTCATCAAAATTGGACAGTGTTTTGATGAAATTGTGAGTATTAAAGATTAATAGTAATCTCTCTGTCATGGTTTAGGAGTGTATTAGGATTGAGGTGCGACTACAGAGTTGGGAAAGCCTGGCTATTCTGGAGTTGATCACCTAAAATCCAATTGTTGCAAGAATTTAAATGCAAGTTTTGCGTAGTTTGCCTGACCTCTCTCATAGCCAGTTCAAACTTCAAGCTATGCATATGCTTTTCCTTTCTGTTGCCGCGTTGCTCACAACGGCCAAATTGCTGCTCTGTATTGCTGTGTAACTTGCTTTCTTGACCTGGCTCACTTTGGTTGTTCATCCCATATGATGCTCCAGTACGAATCATAGTCCGCTGCCTCTGTTGCACTTTCCATATTGGTCGTGTCATCTCCTGAGCCTTTGAATAAGATAATAGACTTTGTGTGCTAAAAGAGTTGATTTAATCTTTTCCTTGCCCTTTGGTATGCTTGAATTCTTTGTTAGATTGAATCAGTAGCCAACCTGTTATACAACAGTTGACACCCAACAAATACTCATTTGAAGTGTTGTTGTACGGACCAGCTGATGAAAGAAAGATTCTTTGGGTTCTAGTTCCAGATATCTTTTCTCTTTTAGTTAATATGAACATAAAGTTCGTTAACCATTGTGAATTTCATTAATAAAGGTAAGCAGAAACAATAAAGTGAACTAATCTCATGTGTCTCTCTCTTAATCTAATTTTCAAACTTGTTTCCGTAACGAGTTGAACTAATACACTTTTATACTCTCTATCTCAATTATGAGTTGCCCAACTTAAATTTGTAACTAAAATGAGTCATGTTTTTCAACCCTTATCTGAATTGATCCATATGGTATATAATTTGAATGTTAGGTCACTATATATGTGGGTGAAAATTGTTGTGTTGGACGTGTATTTATGAAAATATCCCTACTTTTAATTTTCATTTGTTGAAATATTCTATTTTGATCATCATAGTATATAGTCCAATTAAGCAACCTTTCCCCTCTTTTGATCCTCTATACAATTGCTTCTTCAACACTTAAAACCAACCAACACTCACCACTACACCTACTTTACAAACTTTCTTTTGTTTCTTTTAGAAAAAAATTAACCCCTTTTTATTTCATTTGGCTATCTGGCCTTGAAGTTAAAGGAAAGTAAAAAGGGTGGTGTAAGCAATGATTGCTTAGGTGTATAATCCATCCAAATCCAATATGCCAACCCTCTCCACATTGCCAAATATCTTTTCATTAAGTTTCAAAATCCACTTATTTTAACTTAAACAAGTTGGTGTTATGATTAGGAGAAAAGAAAAAAAGTATTTGAAGGATATATACTAGCTAAGAAGATAGATGTATCATTGAAGAATAAAAACAAAGTGTTTCTCATCTTAAAAAACTTGTAGAGAAGAAACAAAGCAGTAAGTTTGCAAGAAATAACCAATTTATAAGAAGATGACTACTGCTAGATTCATCAAATGTGTTACTGTTGGTGATGGAGCTGTTGGGAAAACTTGTATGCTAATTTCATACACTAGTAATACTTTTCCAACGGTAATATTATTCGTTTTTTTTTTTAATCTTCTCTTCGTTTCATGTATACAAGTTGCTAACTTCATAAGATTAATGTTGTTCCATAGGATTATGTTCCAACGGTGTTCGATAACTTCAGTGCAAATGTGGTGGTGGATGGTAGCACCGTTAACCTTGGCCTCTGGGATACTGCAGGTAAATTTATTTCACACCAATAACAACAATAATCTACCAGGTGTAGTCCCACAAGTTGGAGTTCTAAGGAGGACGTAGATACTAAATTTATTTCACCATATGATTTCTTTTTGATAACGTGGTGTGTGGGTTAGTTTACGTGCATCTCCACTGATTCCATGGATATCTGTTAGCTTTCACCAATAACAAGTAACCAGTTAACTTTGTCCACCAAGACTAGGACATATGATAAGAAATCAACTAATGTTGTTTTGTCTATGATGGAATTCGAACCTGAAACTTCATGGTTCTCGACCCATTGCTAGACCACACCTATGAGTGTATATATAAATTTTGATTCTATCATGAATATATATTTTTTTCCCTTTAATATCATTGAAGGGAATATTTTTTGATATTGTGTGTAGGTATAAGAACATTTCTTTTTGATTTTGTGTGTTGTTGAATTGTTGATTGTGAGATGCAGGACAAGAAGACTATAACAGGCTAAGGCCATTAAGTTACAGAGGAGCTGATGTCTTTTTGCTTGCTTTTTCTCTAATAAGCAAGGCAAGCTATGAGAACATTTACAAAAAGGTTAGTGTATTTATATTTTTGGGAAATTAAGTAAATATACTCGGCCATCTAGTTTATTAACATGGCCGAAGTATATATCATTTATACACTTCGGCTGTATATATATTGTGTATAAGGATGTATACCATACGTATATTTAGTATAAAGTATACATTATTTATACTGTAAAACTAGATGATCCAAAGATATTAAAACGTAATTTTCCCTCTATTTCTAGTCCGGTCCATTAGTGATTTATTTGTTGATAATTATTTACCAAAAGTTCTAATTGTTGATCATCAAACAGTGGATTCCTGAGTTAAGGCACTATGCTCCTACTATACAAATTGTTCTGGTGGGAACTAAACTTGGTAAGATCAATTTAATATTTCAATATTTATATAAGTTTGTCATAATTATATATCAAAACATATAATATAACCTAATGTGCAATATGATTTAAACCTGTTTAAATTTAATTATGCTAGACCTGAGGGAAGACAAACAATATTTAAGTGATCATCCAGGGGCTACTCCTATATCAACTGCCCAGGTGAGTCCCATTATTAACTTGCAATGATTGGCAAATTTCTAAAAACAAAAAGGTCGTAATTTAATTCCAAACAATTTGATACATTATATATCTTGATGACCGGTAGTGAGCTGGTAAGTATTCCCTCATCGTTAATCAGAGATCTTAAATAGAAGTCTTGAGAATAGAGTTTCCTTTAAAGTTAGACTTTCCCGCGCAAATTCTCACCAAACAGGTACCACAGCGGGTACTAGCCATCGGGTAGTTTGGCTTGTATATGTGGAGACAAATTACAGCAAATGAAATCATTATATATGTATACAAAAAGCTTTATAAAGGATATCATTATATATCATGTGTGTATATATACAAGAAGTTTTTCATATTAACATAAAAGTTTTGAGTTTTTGTGGTAAACTTTTCAAACAAATAACAAAAATCTCTAAAATATAAAGTGAATCACTTATACTATACTGTAAAATTTATTAATCAGTGATTAACAAAAAAAAAAAAAACTTATTATTCTGTTGGTTCTTTAATTAGGGAGAGGAGTTGAAAAAGATGATAGGAGCAGTTGCCTACATTGAGTGCAGCTCCAAGACTCAGCAGGTATTAATTAACAATTCCATTGTAGCTTAATCAATAATTACACTCTAAATAAACAATCTTATCAATTGATCCCCAATTATTTTTTTTTCAGAACGTGAAAGCTGTATTTGATACTGCAATTAAGGTAGCATTGCGACCCCCTAAGATGAAGAAAAGGCCCCAAAAAAGGAGGACGTTATGTGCAATTCTTTGAATATTAATATGCCTCTTTTTCATATTTCAAATATTATTCAATTATATTCTTATCATTTTGTAAAAGTATGAGAGAAAAGGCTCAGTGGTAATTTTCCTTCTTTTTTTTTTAAAAAAAAAATCTAGGTGTTAGTTGATGTATTAAAGTTCCATTTTTTAACATTTGTTCCTTATAATAAAATCTTGTAATAGCTAGTTCTCTTTTTATTATTCCTTATTGCCTTCTAGAATATTTGTTAAAATAATCATTTATCTATCCACTAACATTTCACTTAATTAACAACACCACTGATTGAATAAGGGCAGATTTGGAGATATAGTAGTACACGTTTTTTCCCCCTAAAACGTTCAACTATATTTTCAAACAAATTAAATTCAACTTGCTAGAACAACTATTATACTAGTGATATATTCTGAGAAGATTTTGTACTTTCCTTAAATGCGTATTTCAATTTAAGTTTCCGATACCTTATTAAAGACTTCAAAAATGTTGAAAGGGAAAAAGAGACCAACCACAATAATTGTCAAATCTCTCCATGGTCCAATGCAGTGGTGAAGTTAGAGTTTTTAGTAATCGGGTTTAATATGAAGAAGTAAATTAATAAAAAAGTCAAAGGAGATTCAATATCTGCTATATATACTTAAAAGGTAATTTTAATCATATATAAACAATATAATATTTGGCCCTACCTGGCTGTCGCTCTTGGTCCGATGGATAAAAACTTGGGCAAGTTACATACAAAAAAAATAAATTCACTAATCAAATATATATAAAATATATATATACTATTTTTGTCACGATCCAGATCGTTGTGATTGGCACCCACACTAACCCTCTGGTGAGAGAACCATTACTACTAACCAACTAACCCCAAAACTAAACATTTAAAGATACGGAAGCAGGTTTAAATGCAGAATTTATATAGAGTTCCCATAAACTCCAAAGGTTTAAATAAACTAACCAAACTAATGCGGAAGAACAACCCCTAGAACCTGAAAGTCATTGTACCAAAACATCTAAAGTGCAACAAGTCTAAGAAAAAGGGGTACAACCCCAACTAACATAAGAAATATCTAAATAGTCTAAGTCTGAAGAAAATGGACTAAACAATAAGAAGGACTCCATGGCAGCCTGAAAGAACTGGCTCACCCTTGAAATCCGGTCTCGATCACTGATCTCCTAACTGAGGTCTATCAATAGCCGCCTGAAGATGCCCTGTACTCAATAAAGAACGAGTAAGTGCAGTATCAGTACACAACCACAGTGTACTGGTAGGATCACACAGCTATTCCATAAGCGAAACATATATAAGCAATCACAACATAGTAAACACGACATGTACAAGATATATACACACATTAGTTATCATTTCAGGAGCAATGTACAATTCCACATTCTCAATACAGGTACATATGACAAGTCAATGGTCCTCTCATGGAACCCAATTCAATGGTCCTCTCATGGAACCATACCCAATCTGTTAATGTGCCGGAATGTGACACCCGATCCCAATTAGTGTGCCGAAACGTGACACCTAATCCAATATATGTGCCAGAACGTGGCACCCGATCCAATGTATGTGTCGGAACGTGGCATCCGATCCCAGTTAGTGTGTCGGAACGTGACACCCGGTCCATTCATCATACCACAATCTCAATCACAATGTACATTATCAAAATCATACAATCAAGTGTTGATTCATGACATACAATCTTTCATTCATACTCATTTACATTAGGTTTGATCAATAGTGCTACATTCACATACACACATGCATTACAATGAAGCAAATACCCACATACATCACACAAACATGAAATCAAACCATCACCTACCTCGAAACCAAGCTTGAATCCCCCTAAGGCACTTGAATCTTCTCTTTCTGGATTCTTTCCGCTTGTTCGGGTCTACAAACAATTAATATACGCAAGGATCAATAAATTAAGGTCTAATTATCCAGATTATAACAAACCCAAGACCAACCCCATTATCCCAATACCCAACTTAGGGCTTTTTCCACCATTAACTTCAGGTCAAAACCTCCCCCCAATAATAATTACCCAAGAATCTAAGTTCTACGAATCGAAAAATGGATTAGGGGAGTAAAATCCTTACATTTAGCACCAAAAGTCATGGAAAATTGCCGACTTAAGTAGCGACTGTCCCGCTGTGGCGGCCCCCATCCCGCTACAGCGGCCCCGCCCTGGCGGGATAATTTCTGTCCCGGCGGCTTGCACGGAAACAGAGAGTCAAAATTTGAGTTCCAAACTCCCATTTCACAACACACCTTCAACCTATGACATTCAAAAACTGATCGTTCACACTAAGATCAGTTTCGGGAGTTCTACTCGCCCGAATTCGATTCCGTAAAGTCGTACAGGTTTCTTAACGTCTTAGCTATCTACTCATGTGATCAAATTCATAATTAGATATCTCATTCATTACCAGATTTCCCTAGACCTCACTGACTCAGATTTCGTCCAAATCTGGACTAGGCTAGGAATTTCTAAGTTACTACTCAAAAGTTTTCTGGCCCAAATTCTTTCCTTATTGGCTTTTCCCTAACGGCGGAATCAGGTTGTTACAATTTTGTATCAAAATTGTATATTTTATATGTATATCACATGATAACATCAAAAACTATACATTTACTGGTTATTATTCTGGTGGACGACTATTCAACTAATAAATGCATATTATTATATGTACATATACTTGAATCACTTAATTATAATCAACTAATATATATTTTCACTATATATTACAATAAATTAAAAAATTGATTTGATATAAATATTTGATATCCGAATAAATATTAAGGTCCAATACATGCCAAAAGTTAAAGGCTCCTCGGGGAAAATGAGTTACATTTTTTTGACATTTTTTGTGAGTTGTATCAAATCAGAGTGACATATCACACGGGGAGTTGGAGGGATAGTCGACAAACCATACTACTTGTAAACTTTGACTTTGCCTCTTTTCTATTAATCAAAATCAACAAGATCTATAGAATACAGAGACTTAAATATATATAATATTTATTATTTAATTATTTTATAATAAATAAAATGGTCACATGATTCAATTACTAGGCACACCATGCATTTTAGCATTTATCTATAGTCTTTTTAATTATTAAAAAGATTTTTCATGTATCGAACTATGAAAAAATATCAGGTCTACGGTCTACCCATTTTTCTTTGTCGCATTAAGTTTACGCTCTTCATTTCATATCTGTAGTCATTAGTCAGTACCTAATCGTTCTAAAGTAAAAGCCCTAATGAAATAATTGATTAAAATAAGTGAAAAATCAGCAAGCTCCTACATTTTATTATAAGAAATCAAGGAATTAATCATAATGTTTACCGCATTGGTTTGTATCTAAAAGAATACATTATCCAATTCAGAAGGAATGTAGGTTATTATGGAATGATTAATTTATATAATCATCACCAAAGATCTGTTCCCTATTAATTATAATAATAATAATAAAACATCCCAATTAACTAGGCAGACCAATATGTCCTGTCATTTTAAGTTGACATAATTAGCGACAATCCTAGCATCATTACTTTAAATATATCTCTGATTTTCCATTGTGTCTCTAGAGTTTCTATAGAGTTCTTGCATTTTTTATTTATTTTTGGTATAACTTTTCATTTTAACATAGAAGGACTACGAATTGGATGTCAAATTTAACGAGTTGATTTATCATATGATCACTAATTGACTAATAGTTATTACCTAAAAAATCGTCTTTCTTACAAAGACAAAAATGATTTTATGAAATAATAATGATTAATTAAGTGATCACGAGAAATTAAATCAATCCTAAATTAAACTAGTCTAGGTGAAAGGGAGAACCAAAAAAAAAACGCAATGTGGTCAAGTTGTTTCACCTAGCCCAATATGCATCCAATAGACTGGTATTTTTTACTTTTGATTTGTGAAAATAACATATTTTATGTTATCTTGTTTTTTGGTGCGGATGTAGCTTGCAGTTTTTTCACCACGAATAACTCAATTCCAATTAAATAATTACGGTAAGAATACATTAATTAAATAATCTAAATTTAAGTAAGGTACGGAAAGTGGCAAAGTTCTCAAAATTTGCGTAATTATTCTATTAAATATCATAATGTATTAATAAAGTTTGACTTCTAACGGAAATGTACGGTACAATCACCTTAATTAGATAAAAATAAAAAAAAACTTTAGGCAGCTTTGTAGTATATATTATTAACCTCTATTGATGATTTTTGGACCTTCATTGGAACATGTTACATTTACAAAGATTCTAATTCAATCGGAATATATGTTAACACCTGATTACTATACCTAACGAACCAAACTTTTTTCAAATATATTAATCCTTCCTCAATTCTTATATTTTTAAGCACTCTCATATACATTCTTCATATTCCTAAAATTGAGGGCCTTCTCTTTCCTATTTTTCTTCCGCCCAGTGTCCAGAAGCTACATTGGAGCCTCGATCAAATTCTAATCGTGCACTCCTCAATCTATTCGGGGGTGGCGCTCCCAACATTATTTTTTTTCATATCCAAGGCTCAAACTCGAAATTTCTGGTTAAGGGTGAATCGGTCCTACCACTGCATCATAACTCATATCGATAAAATTAAGGACCTTCTCAACCTCACCAGAAGAAGGTATTCAAACAGTTTCAAGTTTCCCAATACCATGACACCGTTGTTGGTATTGGACATGATATTTTAAAGAGTATTTTAGCTATTAAAAAAGGATTTAAATTAAATATACGTTAATAATGTAAACAATTTTTCTAAAACGTATTTTAACTTGTTGTAACGGCAGCCTACCTTATTTTTAATCAGGTTACTAAAGCTTCCGTTATTATGAACAGCTATTTGTAGTTGATCAATAGTGTAAAAAATCATTTCTACGGTTAATGACTACAACTTTTTTTTGGAACCACATGGAGAAATTTGCCGTCGCTATTCTTTCTCTATACACCATCTGCTGCACCAACTCAGTCACCCTTAAAATATAAATGAATTAAGTGGTTAATTGCTTGGTGAAGTAAAAGCTCTAAGAGCATTTAAGTGAAGTTCAGGTAGTAGTTTTGTAGAGTATTTTATATATTAGGGGTCCTCAATTTCCAAGAGGTCGAATTCACAAAGTAAAAAACAAAACAATATGTAGGCGTAATTCACGGATCATTAGACACGATCGATCAGCTGTTGTTGTGTTCAATTAAAACAAATCAGATCCCTACTATTTTGTTATGTACAATATTCACTAACTTTTAAGACCAACAAAATTGACAATCTACAAGATAAAATGCTTCAATATATGAACTTAGTAGATAGACTATACACCATATACATTATATATATGATTATAAATCAAAGGGTTAATACATTGACAATACCTCAAACTTGAATCGCAAATTTTATTTAGACACTCGAACTAAAACTTGTTTCAATTGAGCACCTGCATATGACCTTCGATTCAAATTTTAGAAAAACTTTTCCATATGATCTCAAAAATTTACCACTCAGAAGTATGACATTTCCGTTAATTTTCTATTATCGCGGCCGAAATGTTGAAATGGAATTGTATATTTTTGTTTGCATGTGCAGGAAAATAATGAATGGGGAAACTCTTAGCATTTAATCGAACATGTTGTGGGTGTATTTACTGCATGCACGTTTGCATGGATTAAATGCTGTTGGCGCTTTTTGCGCAACACACTCATACCCATTTCCTTATTTTAATTTAAATAATAATAATAAGGGAACATTCAGTATAATCATGTGATGGGTTCTATCATCTATATGCCTTATATAACACACACATTGTTTCATTAAGCCTCATCAAATTAGAGTATAAGGATGGTGGTGAAGTCTCACGGATACATGATCGTTTTTTGTTAAAAAGCATTTTACTCATAAATGTGAGACTTTTTCATGCCAATTCAAATTTAATCAAATTCTAACATTAATATATCAAACACCAAATAATATTATTTTTTTAAAAAGAAGCCAAAAATCAAAAGTCAAAAGCATAAAATGGATTACACTTCACCTATAGGTGTACAACTCATAACTTATAGTAGTAAGTATTTTTGGCTTAGCCAATTCTTCTATGATTTTATGGCTAATATATTCTATAGTCCGGTAGATATATAATTGTTTTTGTTAAAGAGAACTTTACTCATAAATATGAGACTTCCTAGCATAAATTCAAATTTAGTTGAATTTTAATACAAATATTAGACACAAAATAAATAAATAAAATAAAAAAAGCCAAAAGTCAAAAAGCCAAAAATAGATAACACTTAATTTATTACTTATAGCAAGTATTTTTGTCTTAGCCAATTATTTTATGATTTATGGCTAATATAATCTACTGTCTTCAAAATATTCTTTTCAAAACATGACTGTAATTGTCTTTCCATTCTATTTTTGTCGTTCATTTCTCTTTTAGGCTAAAAAAAATACTTTTATTTTAATATTTTTAATAAATAACTTATAAGGACGTTTGCCAAACACGCTAATTGTTTGTTATTAGTTTTAATGGTATATATTCAAATATATAATTGTTTATTTATAAATCAATTTCTAACGGTATTATTTATTTTATAAATAAAGATTTACGTATTTGAATAAGTGCATTGAAATTGAAACTGGTAATAAACAATTAGTGTGTTTGGTACAGGAGGTGTAGGATACATTATTTGAATATATTTGAAGGTAACAATAAATTGCAACTTTCAGTACTTATCAGAAGGTTAACTAATTTGGTTGGGTCGATGTTCTTTAATTTGGGTATGTATTTACTAGATTAAAAATAAAAATAACAATACAGTAAAAATTTATCACTGCATGCTTAATTATAGGTTTCGATTCGAGTCTTGAGTATGGAGAAAAAATCTTATTAGGAGCGTCACCTCCCAAATGGATCCTGCAGTACACAATCCAAATTTAATCAGGGTTCCAATGCGGGCTTTGATCACCAGGCAAGAAACGGAAAAAAGAAAATTATCACTGATCTAAAAGTTTGGTTTTTCGGTAATTATGATTTTTAAGTTAGTAGAGTAATATTTTTGTTCTTTTTCTATCCGAAAATATAGTTATGCAACTTTGATTAAAAAAAATCATAATATTCTCATTTTAATATTTCTTCTTGAATGGAACAAGGAAAAAAGAAGTAAATACTCCATTTTTACTGGTACATTATACTGAAAATAATTATTATTTTTGTTTGTCATATTTAGAAAAATCAATAGATAATTTTTAACTTTTGATTCAGAATTTACTCTAATTATTAACTATAGGTATTTTTTAAATGCATTTCTCAAAATTATATTTAAAGAATTATATAGCTGTAAAATAATTTTTTTTATTTTTTATATCAAGTTAATACCAAACAAGTAAATATAAAATTCGAGAAAAAAATTAGAAGCAAAAGAAAAAGGCAGAGGGGATTAAATAGAATTGTGTATGGACCAAGAAGTAGCAAAAGTATAGTGAATTTAATCGTTTAGACAAATTTGATGAAGACAAAATGGGTGAGCAGAAAAAGGTAAAGGCAAAGAGATGAGGTAAAACTCAAAAGTAGATAATAAATTCTTGGGAAGAAGATTGAATCTACTGCTATCACTTAAATTAGAGTATTTACTTCTTCACGTACTATGTATCAGAAAATCCCACGTTTACTGAAAATTGAACTAACAGTGGGAGCACACGTTTGGTCAGCAACAAAACAAGACTAGCTAGTGACAATGAGAAAAAAGAAGAAGTAAGAACTTAAGTTTTGTTTATTTTTAAGTCGAGGGTCTTTTTGTATTTTTTTAAGATAAGAGTAAGACTGTATATATATCATGATTTGTGCATTGATAGCGTGATGTAATAATATGAAAATCAGAATAATAATGTGGTGTACTAGTCAATAAAGTAATTAAGAATCACAAAGTTTCATGTTAGAGCAAAAAAAACTAAGTAGTTCTTTTTATCTGTCGAAGCTAGTTGGTAGGAATTACTTCCCCGTTCATTTTTACTTGTCTACTATTTTAAAAATAGGTATCAAGTTTGAAAAATCAATATAATTTATCACTTTCTTCTTAATTTACACTTATATTAACTATAGTTATTTTTCTGATGCATTTTTCAAAATATCAAATTTATCGGCACACGTAGTGCTCCATTTAAAAGAAAGCGCTTCCTACTAAGGATTTTTCAATACCCAAGGTTCGAACTGGTGACCGTTGATTAAAGGAGGAGCAACCTCATCCTATGCATCACATCTTTTGATGCTAAATTATTATATTCAAATGATGATATAGTAAACTTTTCATTTCATTAATTATATCTTTCATAAAATTAGTCGAGATGTGTGGAAGTACGATTATTAAAAGGAAAAAAAGAAAAGGCATGAGGTGTCTGTAAATGCAGTGGCTACTAAACAACAACTACCATATCTAGTATTGGTTATGGGCTTTCTGAGTTGTGATGGGATTGTGCTTTATTTCTCTTTTCATTCTTCTTTCTGTTTTATCAGAGGTACTTAAAAGTGAAGTGAGATTGACTCCATCATTTATCCTTTGAAATTTTGTCATGTTTACCTAAGCAGTATTGTTTGTATATTATATGGTCATTGGTCAAAATCAAATATTCAATTTTACATGTGTGAACAGTTGATATTTACTTTTTGAGTTTCACTTGAAAATTGTGATAATACTACCCACTTCTTGTAGGAAATCTCAACAAGACTGATCAAGAGTCAATTCAACAAGGCCTTAAATTTAATTTAGTTTTTTTTATATAACCAACCATTTCAAGATTGTTTACAACTATCAAATCAAGTAAAAATAATTAACACAACTAATAAGTACTCCCTCTGTCTCGTCTCTGTCTCTGATTACTTGTCCATTTTTCTTTTTTTAGTTGTTCCTAATTACTTGTCCATTTTGATAGATTAAGAAAAGACAATTTTTTTTACCTATTATAACCTCTATTAATTACTTTGAAAAAAGGTAGAACTTTTTGAAAATCTTAAGTTTTTAATTCATCCACTTCATAATTAATAGAGATAAAATTGTAAACTGACTATGTCAATCATTGTTTTCTTAATAGGTGTGATAATTCAAAAGTGGATAAGTAATTAGGAACAGAGAGAAAGTACTTAATATTGTTCATTATAAGTGGAATTAAAGTTAGCAATTGCTCGAAATAGTTTTTAATTAAACTCACATGTTGAGCGTGTAAATACTTTATTAAAAATATCAAATTAATATGAGTCAAATAAAATAAAAATTTCTTTGAAATAATTTTAAAAAAATCACGACACATAATTTAAAACCGAGGACTAAGAAATGAAATGAATAAAGGCATAATTGGGGGAAAGTGGAATTAAAGAGGGATGTGGAATGGGGACACAGGGGAGTTGGAGTTAGAGCTTGGTATGTCGGGATAAGAGGAGCACAACATGGACTAAATTAAGTCCATTAATAATTACTACTCTTTTTACTCTCTTGCTTAATCACCCTCCTAAAAAAACCTTTTTTACTTCTTTCAAATTACTCGTTTCATTCCATATTTAACTATCGTTATACTAGTATTTTTCACGTCCGTTAAGAAAATAATAAATATAAAATATAATTTATTAAGTATTTCTATCTATCTAATAAAGGTATACATATTGATCCTTCTTCTCAAATATTATGCATACATTTTTAATGTATAGATGAAACTTTATAATAATAATAATAGTGTTTTTGAGCTAATAGACAGTTAAAATAAGACAAAAAATATATATTAAACTGTTAATTAAGTCAAATATTGTAGAAATAAATAAATATTCTTGTGATTAAATCGATAGTTTAAGAAACCAAAGATTGTGTGTGGTAGAAACTAGAAACTGAGCTAGCACTTTAATTATGACTTTGACTGAATTAGTAATCCTGATCAAATATTTTGTGTGTTAAAAAAATCAGAATTTATAAATTTAAAATACTATTTTTTTATTTTTTTCTTGCGTTTTGGAAAAGGTAGAAGCTAAATTGGACGTTACCACCGTTCTTTAATTTTTTATTTTTTATTTTTTTATGTCTATCCCAACTTCTCGTATATCATATGTACTCTTTTTGATTTTCACATTATATTCTTGTCAACTCTATCTCCCAATTTTAAAATGTTTGTGTAATTTGATCAAGCCTAGCATTGTTGTACAATCTCTATCACCCAATTTCAACATGTTAGGCTTCTTTTCTAAAGGACCATAGCATAATTTAAGATTAAAATATTTAAAGTGAATCATTCACATTTAACTTTCACTATATACAACGTTAAAAAAAATGCTGAATTATAAAAATTTATTATACACAATATTATTTTATATTTCCATAAAAGGTTATATCAATAATTTATACAGATAACTTCCTAATAACGTGACAATAACTTTATGTAACTCCTGGTAATACTAACGGCAGGATTGTGCTACTTGGAAAATATCTTATATGCAGTCAATTATTTCTGATGAAAGTTTAAATTTTAAAATATAGCTAGTATAGATGCCAAATTGAACTAGTGTGAATACAACATATATACTAGTGAAAATTCTCCTTCAGTAAAATACAATGTGAAAGGACTTTCATTTAAGCCTCTCTTGGTACTATCTGCATATCGAGACAATAATGAAACATTAAAATATTTACCACAACTGATTATGGAAAATAATAATAAGTACTATTTTCCACTTAATTAAATTAATTTGCCTCAATTGAAAAAGGAAAATAAAGCTTTGACCCCTGTCTCAAACTAACAACTCCTAACAATTTTTTTGGAGAATTGAAGTGATGAAAATATAGCTTAAAACTTTTTTTTTGGTAAAAAGCTTAAAACTTAAAAGTATTCTTAGCTCAGCAAGAGTTTCTTTTTTTTTTTAATAAAAAAATTCATCACTTTGTTTTATTTTCTAACAAAGTTACAACACTAACAACTATTATTTTATTTCAGTCCCCAAATAAATTAAAGTCTATTGTATGAGTTTCACTTACCATGTTCCCTATTTTTTTTAAAATCCAACTCATATCAATATTATACAAATAAAAAATATTAGAAGTTCTCTATATTTTTTACTACTACTAAATACTCCTAAAAAATCATAGGACCCCGTAAATATATGAACATGATAAATTAAAAATTGGGTACTGATTTACAAAATGACCAATAAATGTATAGATTTTTGCATATATAATTATAATATACATATTTAGACACATAATATACATAATTAGTATATAAATATTATATATTTCGATCATATTGATAGATAAATTTGGCCGAAAAATATATTTGAAAAGAAAATGGAAGGGAAAAAAGAAATAAATTTGAGTTTCCTTCATTTAAGCAAAAAATCTTGAAATGTGTTTGTAGTAATAAAATGACCCTCGAGTCAATCCAATACTTCCTTTCTTTGGCCAAAACATTCAAATCTACAAAGAGCAATTACTTCTCTTCCACCGTTTTCTATTCAAATCCTACAATCACATTATCTTGACTTTCAAAGCCTTTTCTTT